>JARTUT010001135.1:0-22449 GCA_030674115.1 Micraspis discolor
AGCAGATAATCAAAATAACTGGACATGCCAACAGTAACTCCATCAAGCCGTATCTCCAACTCAACCAGGAACACCACGAATTAATTGTCAAGAAACTGCGAAGGAGTGAGCCTACTGCAGAAAATGCCATCAACAGCATGAATCTCATGCCATCTACCTCTTCTGGGACCATTACCGATAACTCTGACTTGAAGAAAACATGCACCAATGTTTACAACAATTGTATTTTTAATTGCACTACCCTGATTCTTAATTAAATGTTGTTTTATTCATTATGAAATTCTTATTTGTTAAATGTACATTTCGTCTCATGGTGCAATTCTATTGGCCGACATTTGGGACAGAAAAATAATCCCCCGAATACCACACGAGCTTCAAAATTATCTGGTATTTCCCGATAGGTTCGTTGCAAACAAATGAAGGAGTCAAGTTTTTCAGGTTAAAAAATCACGAGCGCGAAGCGCGAGTGATTTTTCCTGAAAAACTTGACGATAATTTTGAAGCTCTTGTGGTATTATAAGTGAATATTGATAATGATCATTTGAAAAACTCAATATTTTACAAAGGATGATTCTCAAAAAGATATTTGGAAAACCGCTACTGTTTTCATCAGAAGAGTAATATAAGATCTCAGTAGTATATATATACAACAACTATACTTTCTTAAATTAACTAGTTTTCCAATTTTTCAATACCATGTTTATAAAAAAAATTATCTTTCGCTTCAAAATAAGCTTCAGTTTTAGCGATGACCTCCTCATTTGAGCCAAATCTTTTTCCCTGGAGCATTTTTTTAAGATCAGTAAAGAGCCAGTAGTCAATGGGGGGTAAATCTGGCAAGTATGGGGGGTGGGGAAGCAGATCAGAGCCCAATTCGTTCAACTTGTCTTGGAGGCGGCACCCACTTGGAAAAAACCTTTTTATGCTCAATTTTTCATGCAGGATAGTAAATAAACTTCTATATGATATCTGTGTCATCTCAGAAATCTCACGGAGCTTCACTTCACGATCTTTCATTATAATTTTTGTCACTGCACTCACATTTTCCGGTGTAACGGCTTACACAGGTCTACCCGAGCGTTCCGCGTCATTTGTGTCGGTTCGACCACGTTTAAACTCGGCAAATCACCGACAAATCGTTGCTTTTGATAGACAAGGGTCCGGGTAACATTTTTCAATCCATTGTTTCGCTTGCGTGCTTTTACCCATTAAAAAACAATGTTTTATCAGAACACGTAACTCGGTGTTTTCCATTTTTCAAATGAACTACAAAACGACTTTACTCCAACCTCCATAACTCAGCTGTTTCTGGTCCGATCGACTTAAAATTTTGACACGTTTCAAGCAAAGGTTGGTACTCTAGGAAGACGTGGTTAGTGGTTTTCTACGAGCGCCATCTCTGGGTTCATCTCGGGACTTATTGATCCATGTAGTACTTGTTTTATATTTCTATTAAATAATCAATTACTCCTAAGCGATTCGTCGGATCTCCAAAAATTTATATATAAATGGATGTTATTGATATTGTGTATATTCTGGAATATTACCTTCGAAAAATAAGTCGCGAGAGCCCTTTCTTAATGTGATGAGGTTACAGAAGTTCATAGGATCAAATTAAGGATGGATATCATCACAACATGTATACGATAAAATAAGATGGATTCAAGAGAAGTAGGTTTGTGGAAGGAAAAAAGCGAATATAAACTAATAAAACTAAAATTTGATTATTGCTCATTGAAGATACATGTTCATTATTCTTTTATATTTTCTCTTATATTTTCTGAAACACACTGTATCACAATTCGGGAGAAGACTTTAGAACAAGCGCAATCTCAAATCTTCAATGATCTACATATTCAGCTTGGCTTTCAAAACGTACAAAGTTTATGATTGATCACCGCTATTAAGAATTGAATCAATTCCTATCAACCAACATACAAACAATAAAATTAATGACCAACTACTTTCTGAAAACGATGCAAGTTCGTTCAGCAAATCGGGCTGTCAACCTAGACGGATTTCAATCGATGCCAGACACAAATAGACCGAATAATAGTCCAATAAAACACTCTAGTTACATTCTTTCTGTAGCACGAAGGGTACATAACTCCCTCAAAGTATGTAGAATTAAGTTTCGAATTGCAACGTAAATACCTACTTCGAGATGAAGCAGAGCGAGTTTAACTGTGAAGTTACCAATGATTATTTTTCCGACCCAAATATCGACCAATAGAATTGCACCATTCGACGTCACGTGGTACAACCTACATGGTATTATACTGATAATTTTTTGAAAATTTTCTCTGGTAGTTGCTATATATACACAAAACATGATCCAGTCAAATTAAGCACACGTCAAACAGACAGGTTGAATTCAATTGTGAAAATTGGAGATTTTGCATGAAAATGAGTCGATTCGGAGTTTGTTCTCTGTCCACCATCGATAAAAAAGTCAAAGGAAATGTTCCCATTAATACGGAGAAGGCAAAAAAAACAGTTTGGAACCAATTTACTACTTTTTGTACTGAGAGGGAATACACATTGAGTGCTGAAACGAGTGAAGCGCAATTGGCAAACATTATGAAAGATTACTCTTACAATATGAGGAAAATGGATGGAGAAGACTATAAGGAAGGTACAATAAAAACAATGTGGAATCAGACTGCCAAATTACTTCAAGAAAAGTATTTGAACGATTTCGACATCAAAATCAACCCATTTTCGGATGCTGCATTCAAGACCGCTCGAGGAGCTCGTGATGCCAAGCGTAAGGCTTTACAATCTATTCCGGAAAAACGGAGGGCAAGTGCAGCAGCGTTGGAGGAAAATGATTGGGATGCAATGACCACTGTTTGGGACGAGGAAACTCCTGATGGGCTCCAGAAAAAATTATTCATGATAATATCAGTGGAATTGGCTTGGAGAGGTGGTGAGGGCAGCATGGAGTCAATACATCACTTCAAGGCAGAACAGCGAAATGACGGGGAAACAACTCGGAGAATTGAATACAATCCAATTTTCAGCAAGACCACACAAGGTGGTGATAAAAAATTATCAGACAGCAAGTGGCTGGTGGAGAATTGGGAAATCCCTAACAAGTGCCCAGTGAGACTGTTCCAGAAATTGAGAGAGAAGAGAGATGTCAATATCAAGAGCGACAGACTATTCCTGACCCAAAATCCATTCTGGAATAAAGTTCCAGGTGGTACTAGGCTAGGTGGTACAAGGATTCCCCAGTAGGCCAAAACACGATTTCAAAGTGGGTTAAGGAATCAGCACAAAAAGCTGGGCTTGACCTTGGTGACAAAAAAATCACCAATCACTCCAGTCGTGCAACAGCCGTCTCCAATCTAGCGAAATCGGGCCTGGGAGAGCAGCAGATAATCAAAATAACTGGACATGCCAACAGTAACTCCATCAAGCCGTATCTCCAACTCGACCAGGAACACCACGAATTAATTGTCAAGAAACTGCGAAGGAGTGAGCCTACTGCAGAAAATGCCATCAACAGCATAAACCTCATGCCATCTACCTCTTCTGGGACCATTACCGATAACTCTGACTTGAAGAAAACATGCACCAATGTTTACAAAAATTGTATTTTTAATTGCACTACCCTGATTCTTAATTAAATTTTGTTTTATTCATTATGAAATTCTTACATGTTAACTGTACTGTACTGTACTGTTAACTGTCTCATGGTGCAATTTTATTGGCCCTGCAAACAAATGAAATCGTCAAGTTATGCAGATGATAAAGCTAGGAACCTTACTGAACAATGTCTACTGATGCTGTAACCACTCTGGAAATCTGAGGGTTTTTCACAAGAAGATTTTATCCCAAGAAGAATACAATAAAATCATGGATTATCAAAATGACAATTCTCATCTCTTAACTCGATTCTGCATACGAGATTCAGTCTTCAGAGCCTTTGATCAGTGGATATCTGAAGGGATTCTCGTTCTTCATTGTTTCAATCGAGGGTGGAGATATCGGATCGTTTCCATAGCTTCCCCTGTAGCCGAACCGAGCAGAGCGGGCGTTTAAAATTGCAGGTCCTAGGCGTCGAACAGTGGAATAATCCTCTCGGGACTGTCACTTCCGGAGCTTTTAATTTCGCGGGTCCGAGGAAGGTAGATGAGAGGATTATGGCTACTTAAGTCCGGTAAGGATTAGACGGGAGGTTGGTCGGATGATGATGCGGGCTGAGTAGTAAAATATTTACGACGCTTCGGGGCGTAGTCAGTAGAGGGTGCGAGAGTGTTTGCCCCTTGGGTTATTTGACACACCCGCATAATTCATAAAATGGAATACGGGTGGATGGTATGAGAATTTTCTAAAATATGAAAATGAATTCCATTGTTTCGATTTGAAGATGGTTTGGAGGAGTTTTATTCCCAGTAACCAAATGTGTTCAAAATATTCACCACTACAGGTTGTCTCAAGTTCGAGTGCCTATAAGACGTTTCTGGAGAACTAGACATATTTGGAATCTGAAACTTGGGATTATGATATTGTTCGAAGTTCTCTACAGAGCTTAAATATTTTCGAAGCCCAAAAACTTCGACGAAAATATTTTTTTGCAAGTTTTCCATTCCTGCTATGATAGAGTATTCAATAGTGAATACATTTCTGTTGAAACCATTGTATTAAATGGAACAGTTTTCAAAGTATCTAAAAAAAACTGGAAAAAAAGTCAAATATGTTCAGTCAGTAATATGTTCATTATTCTTATTTTAAATATCCTGAGCGTAAACCGTTATTACAACATCGAAGAGGAAGGATGTGAAAAGGTCATGCATCTTTTGGTCTCAAAAATATCATCACAGGGTGTTTCAAATTTTGTGTTGAAAATTGTGATCTTAAATTGGCGATAACTTTTGTTTTTCAAATTAGAACCCTATTTTTTTATAATTGTGTTGGATTCTACGGTCAAAAATAATGATAGTTTTCTCACATGATTATGCTCCTAAATTCAATAATTTCTGAGTTATTTGAGATTTTCTGGATTTATGTAGTACGTAAAAAAAATGTTTTCGTCGAATTTATTTTCACTCCCTGTATAACCAGAAGTTTTTGGACTTCGAAATTATTTTAAATCTGTAGAAAACTCCGAACAATATCATAATCCCAATTTACAGATTTCAAGTATGTTTAGTTCTCCAGAAACGTCTAATAGGCACTCGAACTTGAGACACTCTGTAGTCATTTGAAATTTCGTGATTTTTTCTAAAATCCCATATATATTAGGAACCATGAACCTCAGATGATTTCAAATGGATGGCTCATAATGTTTTATTAGAAAAAAATTATAAAAGAAGATAAAAAATCTTTATTTATAGTGTTGACATTTTTACCAGACAAAAACATGTATTTTGTATTTGCTTATTATTGACAGGTACTAGGTCCAAGGTAGAAATGAAACCAATTCTTCAAACAAGGCCTACTAGTTTCGACTTCTATCTGAAGTCTTCCTCAAGGTACAAAATATATAATAAAATTTTTTCTTTGTACATGAATTACAATTAGGATTTTTCCTTTCTATCAACTAACACACAAACAACAAAATTTAAATCTTGAAATAATCTTTTTGAATTTCTTCTAACATTTGTCCGAGCAATTCACAGTTTTTGCCATCTATCCTATCAATTTTGAATGATTGTTTGGGCTATTACCATCATCTATTGTGGATGTAATGTTTTCCGACGTTTCGATAGACATCTTCTATCTTTATCAAGGAGAAAAGTAAGAAACCTATTGAAAATTATCAATTTTCAAAAAGTAAATATTGACAGAAGTCATGAAAGAAAAATGAACGATGTTATATACTCATCTGTGATATGATGATCTTTTAAAGTTGGATCGAACTATCGGCGTCCAAACTTCTGGCAGATCTATAGATGGAGCACTCATGGAATCAGGTGTTATTTTCATAAATGCTGCTTCTTTGATTTTTCTTCTTGCAAGTTTTTCTTCTTTGGATATTATTGATGCTTCATCCCATTTTATACGATGATTCTCATCTACAGCATGTTGGACCAACCTGGATTTGTCGCTGTCTAGTACTCGTAGAAGCTTCTGATGTTCTTTTATTCGTACATTCAGAGGGCGTTCAGTTTCTCCGATGTAAGATCTTCCGCACTCATAAAGGTAATTCATATATGCAGTTCTTTGTCCTTTGTGTCTCATTATTTGCTTAACTTTTGTAAGTTTAGCTCTGATAGTGTCTTGAGTTTTGAATGCAGTCGTTATGTTGTATCTATTTCCAATTCTTCTCATTTTCTCCGACAAACCTTTTACATAAGGAATTACGGTTTTAATGGTCTGATTTATATCTGTTGGTTCAGGTTGACTTTCTCTTGTTCGTTTAGCTTTTCTAATGTCTTTTGGGGTAGCCACTGCTTAAGAGTTTTCGAGATGTTATTTATTTCTTCATTTTGGTCTTCTTCAGTGCAACAAATATTTATTGCTCTATCAAATAAACATTTTGCCCAACAGATATAAATCAGACCATTAAAACCGTAATTCCTTATGTAAAAGGTTTGTCGGAGAAAATGAGAAGAATTGGAAATAGATACAACATAACGACTGCATTCAAAACTCAAGACACAATCAGAGCTGAACTTACAAAAGTTAAGCCTAATAATGAGACACAAGGGACAAAGATCTGCATATATGAATTACCTTGCGAGTGCGGAAGATCTTACATCGGAGAAACTAAACGCCCTCTGAATGTACGAATAAAAGAATATCAGAAGCTTCTACGAGTACTAGACAGCGACAAATCCAGGTTGGTCCAACATGCTGTAGATGAGAATCATCGTATAAAGTGGGATGAAGCATCAATAATATCCAAAGAAGAAAAACTTACAAGAAGAAAAATCAAAGAAGCAGCAATTATGAAAATAACACCTGATTCCATAAGTGCTCCATCTATAGATCTGCCAGAAGTTTGGACGCCGATAGTTCGATCCAACTTAAAAAGATCATCATATCACAGATGAGTATATAACATCGTTCATTTTTCTTTCATGACTTCTGTCAATTGACTTTTTGAAAATTGATAATTTTCAATAGGTTTCTTACTTTTCTCCTTGATAGAAGATGTCTATCGAAACGTCGGAAAACATTACATCCACAATAGATGATGGTAATAGCCCAAATAATCATTCAACACGAGCTCCATCATCAACAATATCTCGTCATCAATCCTATCAAATAAAGCTCACATAATGTGAATATGAAAACAAACTTATAAAACAACGGATTTGACTGATTCTAATATATTAAAAACAAATATATTGAATAATAAACAGTGAAATATTCCATTGACGATCACTTAAAACTGACAAGAGAAAAATTTAAAAAAATTTTTTTATACAAATGTATTTTGAAAATGGACTTCATCTGATAATACATGAGTGAGATAATAATTTCAGAGAGGGAAAATAAAGTATCCATACAATTTAAATTAAATTATAGATGCTATGGAAGGTAATTTTCATCAAAACTAAACTGGATTTTAGAGGGGTATTGGTCCAATTTAAAACTTCAAAATGCGTATTACTCTTTGACGCAGCTGAATTTGGAAAAATGGTTTAAAAAAAATGTTTCTTTTGATCTGAAGAACCTATGGTCAAAACTAACCAATGGTCGAAGACTCACCTTGTATACTAATTCAAACAGCGCTCAGTTCAGAATGATGGCCCACAACACCTCATTAGTTAATTAGTTTTGACATTGCCCTATATGATTGAATGAAATTTTGATGTTAAAACAGAGTTATATACTCAACAATCATAAAAAAATAATTGCATCATCTCGCTAATTCTCCCAAGAGTCCCGGACGCATTTACGTGGCAGTAAAAAATAAAAAAAGCTCCCCCTCAATCACCAGTCTGTTCAGTTATGTACTCGCTACGCACAGATTTTTCAAGGGCTCCACTACCATCTGGGGAACAACAAACAACGCTTGAAAAGGATGTCACGAACAGCAGCAGGACCGAACGATACGTCTAATAAAACGCGAAATTATCGCGTCGCCCGCCACCCCTGTTTTTTTTTTAGCATCCCCTTCTGCCTCCGGAGACGGCGGTTTGGATGAAAAATATCCCGCCTTTCGTTAGGCGAGAAAATTGGAAGTAAGTACTCACTGAGCCTGCATTAAATGCGCCACCACCGGCTGTTCTTTCAACTGTAGAAGAGAATGGCTGCGCAATATTTTACCTGAAATGAAAAAAATATTAGGTGAAGGTTTCAAGATGTTGGTGGTATGGAATAATTGAGTTTTGAGTTAATCTACGTGATCAGACACGGAAAATGAAGGTCGTTGAAGGGTTCTTCCTCAACTGATATTAGACTCAGTGGTGACTCAGAGATGTAGAGGCATGAATGCTGATCTATTTGCATGTTTTATTGACTATAAAAAGCTTTTGACTGTGTGTCACACCAAAAAATGATCTTAATTCTCAAGTCAGCCAGGATCGACGCACATGATCATAACCGAACTTTACTGGCAACTCAAAATCGAAGGGTCCACATAGGAGAAGATAAGTGCGGCAGGGATGTGTATTGTGTCCCCTCTACCTCAATTCAGAGGCAATATTCAGCGAAGCCTTCGAATACACAACTGCAGGCATAAAGATCAATGGAACATTATCAACAATCTCCCCTTACGCAGATGAGACCGTGATGGTGGCCGGTAACATACAGGAACTTCGATATTGTGGAGTACAGCAAGCGATTCGGCCTCCATATTAATACGTCCAAGACCAAACTATTGGTTTTCTCAAAGATACGTAAGCCACCAAAGACTCCATGGAGAGATCATTGAACAAGTGTCATCTATGAGATACCTGAGCATGCTCGTCAACGAACAGCGTGATCCAATAATCGAAATAAGATCAAGAATTGAGCAGGCGCGGAAAACTCTACACAACATGAGCACATTTCTGGCAAACCGCAACCTCGGCTAGGAATTCCGGACCAGAATGCTTCGTTGTTACATTTTTCCCGTTCTTCTGGAGTTGGACCGTGGATGCGGCCACAGAAAAGAAGTTTTATGCGTTCGACATATACGCCAACAGCCGGATGTTGCGAATATCTTGAACGGAACATGAAACAAACATAGAGGTCCTGCAGAAGATGGGTAAACATAAAGAACTTCTCATTACAAAGTTGCAGTACCTAGGATATATAATGAGAGGAGAGCGATATGAGATTCTCTGCCTAATAATAGACGGGAAGATCGAAGGAAAACGGCTGAAAGACTTGAGCAGATGGCTCGGACAGACATCCATAGAGCTGCGACAATGGCTATCTGGCTCCGTAGGGAGACGGCGTCGTAAGAAGAAGAAGAATGCATTTAATGATTTTCAATATCACTGATGCTGTAATCAATTAGAGCTCAGGAAATTGTCCTTCGATGTTTACATATCTACTAATTGCTCAGGGTTGTTCTACTATAGGATAGCAAAGACGTTTTTGACCTAACCATAGTGCAATTCAACATTTCAGTTCTATTACTGATTGATAATGTAGAATCTGAATGGCTCATTATGTAGTTCATGTTCCAAAATTAATAAATACAAAACAATGCATATACCAAATATATATAACAATCGCTTCATCTCAAAGGGTTTTATCGAATGAAATGAGCACGACAAGCATCAAAAGGACAAAATCCCGTAGTATCGCCTTCTCGTTACGAAGGAGCAGTCTTGGGAATAAAACGGGTTTATTTGGCGAAAAGTTATAAGGGGTAAATTCCCAAACACAGGCCATGTCATCAGGGAAATAAAACTCGGTAACTCATGTTTTGTTATTATTCTGTTACTGTAACCCTCAAAATTAGGAGTTCGCAGATTTAGATATTATTATCCCTACATTCGTATATTCCTTTGTTTTAAATTAAGAAACTGAACCACCCTTCGACTTTATTCTCCATAATACCAACTCAGGCTCAGTTCTAAGATAACCTCAATTACATAACTCAGGTTCGTTAGCATTTCTTCGTCGTTGATTCATTTAGTTTAGTTGAAATGAGACTTGTATGAAACATGATCAGCTTATCAAAACACCCCCAGAGCATTAATAACAGGTTTCTAAGACATTCATACTTTCTATTTCCAGAATAATTTTCAGTTCCATAAGAAACCAAAAGATAAAAGTCTCCAGAGGCGTACCAGCGTGATGTGGAAGCAGATGCTCCTCAAGAGGTAACACATAGCTTGTGGATTATGTTGTTTCTGTGTTTTGTTGTGTGTTAGTTTGGTGCCATCGAATCGTATGTTAAGTTCTTCTCTAGCATGTTTGTTGTTGATTACTTCTGTTTTGGAGGCATTTGGTTTGAGTATACATTTACTTCTAGATCTGTTGTTAGGATTTCCTCAGATGATTTGATTGAGTTACAGCTTGTTGCAAGTACACAGTCGTCGGCGTAACCGAACCTATCTGGTATATCCGCTGTATATAAGCGGAGCGAGCACTGATCCAGGTGGTATGCCATTATTGAGTTTCTTTGGTGAGCTGATGTCGGTGCCAATTATAACCTGAAAGGTTTTTCGGCTGGGTTATGCGTTTGCAGGGAATTCTTCTGAGAAGTTTGTGAAGAAATCTTCCGTATGGTATAATATGCTGCTGATGAGGTGATACCATAAATGCACTATCAATTGAGTTGCCGGAAGTATTTTTTGTGTAGATGACAAAAAGATGTCGTATAATTCTGGTCGGACCGCCATTTTTCACTTTTCCATTTGAGAATATCTGGTGGATCAGCTCACCTTCATTTATTTTGATATTGTACTTAACTTTATTATTCAATTTCAATTATTTAATTTTTTTGTTTTCTCGGTGTCCAGAGTTCTCTGAATTTTTGGTGTCGAACTATCTGCGCCATTGGGTTCTTTTCTGAACACGTGGTTATTTTTTCTTCTTTTAAAAGATTTTCGTTTTTAAAATGATGCATTTAGAGAACGATGGAAGCTAAGAGATTCTTATCAAGTCAAAACTGATAAACCCGATTTTCACAGCTAAACCCGTCGGGCTATGGAATTTTGTCGTCGACCTATCAAGTACAAAATTCATTGAAGCTGAGAAGATAATTACCGAACGTTTCTTCAACTGAAAAACCACCAGAGAAGATAATTACCGAACGTTTCTTCAACTGAAGAACCACCAGAGGAGATAATTTTCCTGGAATCTCAATATACAAGGATAAACAAGATAAGTTTCAGTGAGGGGGATGGTGATTACCTGTGAAACATACATGACCGAACATCTTGTCAATTCCACTCAATTTTGACTGTACATTTGTAAATAACTGATATTTGTAAAAAGTGGAATAAATAACGACTGTTCTAATTCGAACTTTCATTGATTAGGGTAGAGGCATAAAATCATTTTACCTGCTCTCCAGCTAGCCGGCCAAAATTATTCTATCTATATAATTAAATAAAGTTGCCTTGTTACAAAGTTCGGTATCAATTTTTCGAAGTAACTTGAAGAAGTCTTTAAATCACCGATAAGTACAACAATTTGCACGCCACTGACGTTATTCGGTACGCGCACCCGAATTATAGTTGAAATTGAAGTAGTTCTCCTGCAATAGAAAATAGATGTGTATATGCCGGTTATCTGTGTTCCGCGAAGCTAACCTCGAACGGTTTTCTGTGTCGAGATCAGATGCCGGTCATCTTCTGTAATAATCATTGAAATCAATATCTAAAAGTGACTCTTGTGGGTCAGAGATTTGCGAGAAATACATAACTATTCTCGGTAAGTGTTTATTTCCTCCCAGGAACCGAAATTATAGTTCTTTTTGGCACTTTAACATGAGAGCACGTTTTCGCATTGACTGCTTCCAATGATCCCTACAACATGACGTCTTCTCGGTTTAATTTGTTAAGATAATGTAATTTTACTATGATTGTTCAATAGTTGTTTAAAAGAAATCGAGAAGGAGCCTTGTTATACATGCACTTGCAGTTTCTAATGTTCCCTGGGGGCCAAATTATATCCTATTACGAGGCCAAAGACATATGCTAGTTCAAGATCGAGATGCATTCCACGATGAGAGCTTAAATCATATCCAGTCCCTGGTTCAAGCAGTACATAATTGGAGCTTGTGGCATAACCACCTTGCCATGGAGTACATTCTTCAACTAGGATGAGAATTGGAGTCATCGAGTCTCTGTCTGGAACATCTGTGTGGAAACTATACAACCCGTTTCTGGTCAACTGGCAGGCCATACCCTCTGGGACTTTATTTTGTATCAGGGAGCTGGGAGGAAGCATAATATATCATTCAAGCAGCAAAGAGATTGAGCTCGTTTCCTTCTGAAGTTATTCTGGAAACGGAGGGATGGACTCTGAAATTTTACTTCCATTTTGGATCGTTTGGGCCTGTTTTCAGATCGATATTTCAAAGTAGGCTAAATTTAAAAGAAATTATAGCACGTTGATAGGTAATGAATGTAGGAGCAAAAAAATTAACCACAAAGCATCACATGAAAAATAATGGTTCGAAATAAACTGATACTCACACTCATGCTAAATTTTCATGCCCGTAATATCAGTCTTTTATCATCCATTCCAGAAATCACGGCATCATGGGGTGTAAATCAGGCATTATTCAAAAACGCCAGCAAAATGTTGGAACAAATATGTCGATTTTTCACGCTCGGGGGGCCATTTTTGGTCGTTCCATTATTTATGACGCCGACGGGTTTTAATTTATGAGTCGATTCCTGTTGCACGTTCGCAATCATTACATTTCATCACATTAGTGAGGCGGGGCCACATGAAAATGAGATGGGTGAAATTTTAAAGGGTCGATTATCGTAAAAGTTGAAAGGTTTTTTGTGATTGAAATAATTTCTTCTATATTTCCTCGTTTGAACATAAACGAACAGGAAATATGGAGGGTAACTGATCTTCAATAAATGATGAAAAAGCACTGATGTCGGAGCCGTTGGAGGCTTGTTCAACAGCATTTTCCCATGACCTGGAACGGTGTGATACTAAACCAACTCCAGATATCAAATAGAAAATAATCAACTTAAATCAAATTCCCTTGTATTGAGAATTAACCAGAAGAAGTTACATACAAGGTGTGAATTCGCAATTCAGTACAAATGTTATGTAGGTAGAGGTTATAGAGTGAACCACCCCTCAGATTCCATGCAGCGCAACCCTAAGTAGTATCACAGTATAGATAATATACAGGGTGATTCCGGAGGAGACCGTCAGATTTTAGGTGAAGTATACACTAGTCAAGACAGTTTCGAAACAATGTTTAGTTTATGGTTGGGGCCTTTAATGAGAGTCTACAGGGTGATTTGTCCGGTTCGATCGATTTTTCTTTTATTCATAACTTTGGTATGGCTTGATCAATCTTGGTGAAATTTTCAATGTACAACAATATGATTATCTTCTTTCAATAATTCCAACATTTTTTCAAAAATACAGAATTATGATAAGTTCAGATTAAGTTTGCAGGTTGAAAAAACACCCTGTTCATTCTGTTTTCAGAAATTTTATACATGCTTCAGATTCTACCATAAGTTTACATTACAGAAGCGTTTTTATTTTTTTTGGCACACGTCCAGTTTTCCTAGAAAAATTTTTCTATGATGAACAATATCGTTATTTCGCTCCAAGGCAGTGAGGATATTCTGAATGATACAAAGCTCTTCCTGAGTCCTAAAGTAGTTCTTCCAAATTCGAAATTCATATTGAATCACTCATATTCTGATGTATAAAATCATTTAATCCAGAAATTATCTTCATACCTACTTACTTGAACAAAAAAATCTACAACTTATACAGAATGAACATTCGAAACATATCAAGAACGGCAATACTAAGGATTAACACAAAATTTACATAAAATGTTCGAAATTATTTCCCCTTTTTCGAATACATATTCGAGACCTTTTTATTAAATTTCCAATTCATCTTCTAATGAGGTATTGATTTTGCTTCAAGATATTACATTCCTCGAAAATCCTTTCAACTAGGTGTTCTCTACATCTAATTCCAACCTTATAAACTCTAGTTTTCAGATATCCCCACACAAAATAGTATAAAGGGTTCAAATCAGGCGATCTTTGTGCCCAAGCAATAGGGCCTCCACGACCAAACCATCTGTTCGGATAATTTACATTTACATTTACAGGTGATTTCTCACATTCAATGCAAAGTGAGAGCGGATATGTACATTTTCCAATAGATTTGGTGAAATATTATCCAAAAAATCTAGGTAAATTTCACCATTTAATCTTTCCGCAAAAATGTGAGGGCCAACTAAATTTCCGTCTATTGTTCCAAGCCAAATATTGGCAGAAAATCTGTGTTGTGTATTATGACTCTTTTTCAAATGGGGGTTGTCTCTTGCCCATTCGTGGGAATTGTGGATATTAAAAATTCCATTCTTAGTGAACATAGCCTCGTCGCTGAATAGAATAAGAAAAATAATTCGTTGGTGACTAATAACCCAGCGACAAAATTGTAATCGTTGGGGCAGATCTTGCACCTTTTGGTAGTGGTATGGGTGGAATTGTCCTTTCTCCTGTAATGTAAACTTATGGTAGAATCTGAAGCAAGTAAAACATTTCTGAAAACGGAATGTACAGGGTGTTTTTTCAACCTGCATACTTAAAGTGAACTTTTCATAATTTCCATTCTGTATTTTTGAAAAAATGTTGGAGTTATTGATAGAAGATAATCATATTGTTCTACACTGAAAATTTCATCAAGATTGATCAAGCCATACTAAAGTTATGAATAAAAGAAAAATCTGTCGAATCGGACAAATCACCCTGTAGACTCTCAATGGCCCCGAACCATAAACCCAACATTGTTCCGAAACTATATTGACTACTGTATACTTCACCTAAAATCTGACGGTCTCCTCCGCCATCACCCTGTATAGCAGTGAAACTCCGGGAGGTCTAGATATTTATTTTACTCTAGATTTTGTATCCGTTTTATTTTAAAGTGATCAAAGACTCACTCTGTATATAATAATGCGCATTATTCTTGGCAATGCAGCAATTGAAAGACTACTCCTTTCTTTCAGCTCGAGCTTTCGAGATTATATTTATCTCTTCATGAAAGAATATGAGTAGTCTTTCCAATACTGCATTCCCAATAATAATCTACAGTATTTATATATATATATATATATTTATTTATAAACAAAAATACATAACAGAACAAGAACCAAAATTGATGCTAGTCAAATGATAAAAACTTGCATTCAAACTCTCCATACAATTTCTTAGAGTACCCCTGAGGCTTGTAGTATTTTCAACCGAGGCCGTTCTCAAAATTTTTCAATACGGCCCTAACTATTGGTCCGCCGTAATAGTTTCAAGGTCACAAATTTTGAAACAATGAAATCTAAGGGATGACAACAGAGTTTCACTGCTGTATATTATCTATGCTGTGAAAGTATTCATCTGCACGAGATTTTTCCAAAATTTATGAACTATTAAATGTAAAATACTTGTTTGAACTTGGTCAAAATATCTGCTTTCCGGTGCGACTAGACAAATAGCATTCCAACTGAGTAAAAAAAAATATTTTTATCGGATATAAACAATTCTTATATTCGCCTCTTTTTGACTGTGAAGTATTATACAATCTGACACTCTTAACTTAAATTTTTTACGGAGTGTCTATTCCACTGGAAGAGTTGCAGAGTGTTAAAAATTAGTTTAAATATAGATAATTATTTCTATTTAGCCCAAAATGGAATACATATTGAGCATATTATAATAAACCAAAGTTGCACTTTATAAAAACAGAATTTATTTCATTTAGGTATACAGGGTGTTCCTAAATTAAACGTACAAACGATAAGGGGAGATTCCTTAAGTGAGTTTAAGAAAAAAAAAGTCCCATAAACAAGGGGTCGCAAACGTTTCGTTTTCGAGATACAGAGTGTTGAAGTTTGAATTTTCTTCAAGTTTTTTTCTCACAGTATCTACACTTCACAAGATATTCAACTGAAATTTGGCATAGATATTACACTTGAGAGTTCTCACCACGTGATATGGCAATTTCGATAGAAGATCTTCAGGGTGATATTTTTTCTGGAATACTGCCACCTGTTCCTCTCCAGAACTTTTTTGGTGAGCAACTGTTAATTTAGAAAAATGTAAAAAGAAGCTTTATTCATAATATATTTTTCTTTCTCTTGTAGTTTTGTCGTGTCTACCAACGATTTCGAGAAAAAAAATTTCGAATTGCATTAGCAATAAAATTCATGTTTCAGAAACAATCCCATTTGACGTCACGAAAATCCCACCCCGTCGAATAATAAACACCTCCACAACTTTTCGCAATAAATCACGCCTTGCAGATACGGGGGGCAAATTATACCCCCATCCCTATAATTGTCTGACTGAGCCTGTAGCACGTCAGTCGTAACTAATGGAATCTTTTTTCGTGACGTATCTCGCCTGGTTTTTGCCGCAATCCGTCTCTGGGAGAACGGGCGCCAGTGCTATCGATTCCTGGGACTCCCCGACTTATTAGACCGTATTTTTCGCGAACATTCCCAGGACCGGTTCACGTCTGACCGACAAGGAATTCGATCAATGGAAGGATGTTCTACATGAGATACAATTTCAAAAATTGATGGCACGGGGTTGGATCGAGTCCGTATTTAAATTATGGGTTCCAATTCAAGTCCTATATTTGGAGAATGGTTTTTACGAATGCAATCAGGATAATGCTTGGATGAACGAAGTGGAAACAAACTATTGGTCCTGGAAGGAAATGTCATTGACACTTATATTTTCCCCACACTACTCGAGATCTAGATCGCCCCTGAAATTCACTGAATTCGAGGAATAATGAAATTGTAAGTTTTCGTTTTTCCATTCGTATTACCTGAGGAGTTGGTGATTGCAGTATGTCCAGTTACTGTTTTCACAGGAGTGTGGCAGAAATAAAACTGTTAGTTTGGTCATTTAATAAAATTTATTATTGGTGAATTGTAAAGGTCCACTGGATTGTTTGAAACTGATTTTTCGGTATTGAGGTGCTTTATAAGATCAATGTTTTCTGGAATATTTGATTTCGAACTTTTTGACAGTATAAGAAGTTCTTCAGAATTTTCAGTAAATAAGATGGATTTCATTTCTTCGTTGAGGTGGATGGCATAATTCGAGTCTTGTTTATTCAGTCTGTAACGTCTCAAGTGTTCTTCAAATCCTTGGTGGAAATGCGTGCCAGTTTACCTATATATAAGGCATCGCAATCTTCACAACCATCAAATTTCAAATTATCTGTTACTTCCATATACACACAAATTTATTATTCAATAAAATGTCGGGAATTTTTCGAAATTTTCAGAAGCTTTGCTGAGAATTGGACGTATTTACTAAACCATACATTGAGTTCCACATCCTTTGTTTTTGTCTCTATACAGAGTGAGCCATAGTGAGCCTTTATCGCGGTTGCGCCAATTTGTTCAGTTTGCGATTCAGGGTGCGCTATAAAAAACTTTTTCTGAAAGTATATTGAATTTGCGACATAAAATGGGCCATAGCTTATTTCAACCGATTCGCGCGACATAAGCTACATAAATCATGAGTACAGTGAAGTAAGTACAACGTAACAATTATGTGATAAATGTTTGCTCTAATCCACACAAGAAATACAAGCAGTGCGTCGTATCTATATTCGAAAGGAACACTTCTACTCCAACAACCACAAAATATGCAACTAATCCACAAAATCCATTTTATGCAGGAAGCTCTTCTGCATCAAAACGCAGAATTCCCGCTTGAAGGCTTCCCCTTCCCTTCAACTTCCAAGCTTCATTGCGCTGTCCCACAAATGTGGCGAATGACGGAATAATTCAATCCTTTGGATTTACAGGGCGCTACTCCCGTAACTCCCGGTAAACCTGTTTTATGCCGAGGCATTCCACGCGTCTTGAATATCTCCCGCGCACCCACGGTCTTGGGTTTCATCTGCAGCTTCTTTGTCTTCGCCATTACTGCGCTTTGTTTGTCAGTTTATTTAATGTAGTTTCGTATCTGGAGATTATGCTTCCTTCGGGAGGCACAAGGGAGGTGTCTCTTCTTCGCTGAGTGCTATAATATCATCTCGTAAGGATGAATATTTGAATACTATAGTTTCGGCAATTACAATGTGTAAATTTATCGTTACTAATTATTAAATTAAATTTTCCAATTTACACTATTTATTGAAATTCAATAAGACCTCACAGGCAAAAAAGACAGCTCGAGAAAAATTTAGACTCAAATTTTGAATTCAAATGATTTTTGTAGAAGAAATAGCAATAAAGTTTCCAAATACATATTTATAACGTGAAAACTCTCATTTCAGAGTGGCACGACAAGGGCCTTTGAAAATTAAACGAAAACGAAAGAGAAATTAATAATGAAATTCTGAAAAATATGAAAAAAAATGACTCGAAAGAAAATCGAATGTTGGAGTATCGACGTCTGCCTACCTGGTTTCACAGTACGGCTGAATCAACGTGTCCAAGCACTCAAACGAGAATAGTCACTTTTTTACTAGAGTTCGAATTTGTAGAATTAACGAGAAATTCTGCGAAGAAAAGTGTTCCACTTTATCGGATGAACGTCGATGTCGTACTCTCCTTTGTTCGACATAGGTCATATGCTCCAACATATGTTACGCGTTCATCGGAAAATGATATGAACATATACAGAGTGTAGAATTATTGAATCGAGCAAGCAACTCGGAATATAAATGAACGAATTCAACTACTAAGTTGCAGTAACACAGAGTATAGAATACTAGTAGGGTATATACATTAAAAGTAGACCGAGCACATTTCAGAATTCTTACGAATTCATAAATAGTTGGTTGTTTGTTATCGGCTGGGTTTGCCATCCAACAGTACCATTGTCAAGAAACAGAATTTCAGAATAATACAACAAAAGCTGTGTAGGCGCAAAGACATTTTTTTTCTCCCCTATTAGGGATCATCGGTACCACATAACCTTATCCTCCGACAGCAACAAATTTGGTAGTAGGTTATATTGAATTCCGGTAGCCATCTCAGTGTATTATACAGGGTGATTCCGGAGGAGACCGTCAGATTTTAGGTGAAGTATACAGTAGTCAATATAGTTTCGGAACAATGTTTGGTTTATGGTTCGGGGCCTTCATTGAGAGTCTACAGGGTGATTTGTCCGATTCGTCCAATTTTTCTTTTATTCATAACTTTGGTATGGCTTGATCAATCTTGATGAAATTTTCAGTGTAGAACAATATGATTATCTTCTGTCAATAATTCCAAAATTTTTTCAAAAATACAGAACGGGAATTATGATAAGTTCAGATTAATTATGAAGGTTGAAAAAACACCCTGTACATTCCGTTTTCAGAAACTTTCTACTTGCTTCAGATTCTACCATAAGTTTACATTACTGGAGCGTTTTTATTTTTTTTGGCACACATCCAGTTTTCCTAGAAACAATTTTCAAAGATGTACAATATCGTTTTTTCGCTCCAAGGCATTGAGAATATTCTGAACTAGATGCTAAAGCTGTATCGTCCATTAATACAAAGCTCTTCCTGAGTCCTAAAATAAATTTTCCAAATTCAAAATTCATTTTTGATCGCTCATATTCAGATGTATAAAATCATTTAATTCAAAAAATTTCTTTATACGTACGTGAACCAAAAAAATCTACATACTAGTACTACAAATACAGAATAAACATTCGAAACATATGAAGGGCAAAATTATGGATTAACATAAAATTGAGACATTATTCAGGTGATTTTCGGCACACTTCCGGTTTTCTATGAAGCGAATATTTTTAAAACATAGTAGTTTCGTTCAAAAACGTACTTTCTTATGGCCTTATGGTATGTAAAATATTGCATCACGAATGTACGATAAATAGTTTTAATGAAATTGAAAATTCTCCATGAAAATAAAATCTCTATTTAAATCAAGTTCTTTAAGACCCATGATTATCATCACAGTGAACCACAGAATCAGAATATTTAATAAATAATCTGTCGCAGGAAGTGTATTTCAACATGTTTAATTATTAACTCATGCGGAATATGCGGATATGATTTTTGTTTACGGTTTTTGTAACGGAAATAAATCCAAAATGGAATACCATAGACGATTTCTCAACCGACGTCAACCAAATAAATGTACTTTCGGACGAGTATTCCATTATTCTAAAGAACATGGGCAATATCCAGAGGTCATTGATAGGCCTACTCAAAATGAAATTTCGATTCAAATTGTTGAACGGGTGGAGGAGGAACCGCCTATTAGTACTCGTCAAATTAGTACCGAATTAGGAATTTCGCAGAGCAAAGTGAGCAAGACTTTGAAGAAAGAACAATTCCACCCATACCACTACCAAAAGGTGCAAGAACTGTTGCCACAAGATCTGCCCCAACAATTACAATTTTGTCGCTGGGTTATTAGTCACCAACGAACTATTTTTCGTATTCTATTCAGCGACGAGGCTATGTTCACTAAGAATGGAATTTTTAATATCCACAATTCCCACGAATGGGCAAGAGACCATCCGAATTTGAAGAAGAGTCATAATACACAACACAGATTTTCTGCCAATATGTATTTGGCTTGGAACAATAGACGGAAATTTAGTTGGCCCTCACATTTTTGCAGAAAGATTAAATGGTGAAATTTACCTAGATTTTTTGGAAAATATTTTACCAAATATATTGAAAAATGTACATATCCACTCTATGTACTTTCAGCATGACGGAGCACCACCTCACTTTGCATTGAATGTGAGAAATCACCTGGATGTAAATTATCCGAACAGATGGATTGGTCTTAGAGGCCCTATTGCTTGGCCACAGAGATCGCCTGATTTGAACCCTTTAGACTATTTTGTGTGGGGATATCTGAAAACAAGAGTTTATAAGGTTGAAATTAGAAGTAGAGAACACCTAGTTGAAAGGATTTTCGAGGAATATAATATCTTGATGCAAAACCAATCCCTCATTAGAAGGTCAATTGGAAATTAATAAAAAGGTCTCGAATATGTATTCAAAAAGGAGTTATCATTCCGAACAATCTATGTAAATTTTGTGTTAATCCTTAGTTTTGCCGTTCATGATATGTTTCGAATGTTTATTCTGTATAAGTTGTAGATTTTTTGGTTTAAGTAGGTAGGTATAAAGATATTTTATGGATTAATTGATTTTATACATCAGAATATGAGTGATTAAATATGAATTTCGAATTTGGAAGATCTACTTTAAGACTCAGGAAGAGCTTTGTACTATTGGACGACACCGGTTCACATTCTAGTTCAGAATATCCTCACTGCCATGGAGCGAAATAACAATATTGTTCATCCTTGAAAAAGTTTTCTAGGAAAACTGGATGTATGTCAAAAAATAAAAACCTTCCAGTAATGAAAACTTATGGTAGAATCTGAAGCATGTAGAAAATTTTTGAAAACGGAATGTACAGGGTGTTTTTTCAACCTGCAAACTCAAACTGAATTTATCATAATTTCCACCCTGTATTTTTGAGAAAGTGTTGGAATGATTGAAAGAAGATATTTATATTGTTCTACACTGAAAATTTCATCAAGATTGATCAAGCCATTCCAAAGTTATGAATGAAAGAATAATCGGTCGAATCGGACAAATCACCCTATAGACTCTCAATGAAGGCCCCCAACCATAAACTAAACATTGTTTCGAAACTGCCTTGACTAGTGTATAGTTCACCTAAAATCTGACGGTCTCCTCCGGAATCACCCTGTATAGACTGAGGTGACACCCAGTGGACAATCGTCTGAACTTCAATCTCAATGCACCAAATTTGTTGCTGTCGGGGGATAAGGTTATGTGGTACTGATGATCCCTAATAAGGGTGAAACTAGTCTGCCGCTACCCCTCCCGATAGCAACAAAATCTTAATGTCTTTGCGCCTACACAGCCTTTGTTGTATTATTCTGAAATTCTGTTTCTTGACAATGGTATTGTTGGATGGCAAACCCAGCCGATAACAAACAACCAACTATTTATGAATTCGTAAGAATTCTGAAATGTGCTCGGTCTACGTTTAATGTATATATCCTACTAATATATTACCGGGTTCAACCTTTCATTTTAGAATGTTAGCGCACTATAGAATACTACTCTGAAAGGTTGTGGAACACTGTATAACTTGATGGAATATTGGCAGAGGAAATCTGTGATCAAATTGGATGTTACATTATTATAAAAATGTTCTTCACTAGCTAGAGTTTTGAAGTTTCGCTTCCAGAGCATGTAACATGCACTCAGATGCCACCTTTGATGCATGTTTGAACTGCAATACATATTTTCAACGAGAAAACTTGCGGAAGCCTAGATTTCATATCCGGAACGAGGTTCACAATTCACAAGACGCCGAGATACGCCGACATTCACGGTCGCTCG
>JARTUT010002440.1:0-22447 GCA_030674115.1 Micraspis discolor
TGAAAGATTTCATTATCTTGAACGGAAATTATCAAAAGATGTTAAATTAAGGCAACAGTATGTAGATTTCATTGATGAATATAAACGACTAGGACATCTAAGGAAGTAGAGTTAGATGTAAATGAATTAGAAGATGACGGAACAGTTTATTATGTCCCTCATCATCCTGTGTTAAAGGAAAGCGATACTACACCTTGTAGGGTTGTGTTCGATTTCTCAGCTAAGACTGACAATAACGTTTCTTTAAATGACATACAAGTAGCAGGACCTACCATACAGTGTGAATTAATTGACATACTTTTAAGATTTAGATTACCTTATCATGTACTTACAGCTGACATATCTAAAATGTACAGACAGGTTTGGATTCATCCAAATCAGACCAGATTCCAAAGAATATTCTGGCGAAAATCGGAAAATAAAAATTAAGGTGCTATGAGTTACTAACGGTTACATACGGAAGTAAGTCAGCCAGTTCTTTAGCAACAAGAGCTTTGCAACAGATAGCTCATGAAAATGTTGACACCTATCCTGAAGCTTCTAAAGCAATTCGAGAAAATTTTTATGTAGACGATTATTTAGACGGCAGAAACAATCAATCTGACATTATTAAGCTTCAATCAACGGTTACGCAGTTGTTGATTGAGTCAGGTTTACAATTGAGAAAGTGGTTAACTAACTCTCCAAATCTCATTGAACACTTTAATATTGATAAGGAAGTTAAGTCTATCATACTAAACCTTAGCGAAAATCAAAATAGTAAGGCTTTGGGCGTATATTGGAATTCATCCTCTGACACAATAGAATATAACACAAGTTTAGGTGAATTAGAAGAGAATAAAAACATAACTAAAAGATCCATTCTTTCAACAATAAGTCAATTGTTCGACCCTATGGGCCTTGTTAGTCCCGTAGTGATGAAGGCCAAATTCATTCTTCAATTAGTTTGGAAGGAAAAGGGCGACTGGGATGACCCAGTATCCGATAATCTAAGAAAAAATTGGTTAGAGTTTGTAGTTGGTCTACAGGAGCTCAAAAATATCAGAATCCCAAGACATACTCTTTTACGAGATGCTCAATACTTAGAAATACATTTATTCGTGGATGCATCTGAAAAAGGTTATGGCGCATGCCTATATGTAAAATATCAAACTTCTAGCGAATTCAGATGTAGTCTTATTTGTTCAAAGAGTAAGGTAGCACCCATTAAGAATTTAACATTGCCCAGATTGGAACTATGCGCAGCACTCTTAGGATCGAAACTATTAACTAAAGTCAAGTGCGCAATGAAAATAAATTTTCAAAAACCTTTTGTTGGACAGATTCACTTGTCACCTATCATTGGATAAGGGTTCTCCAGATAAATGGAAAACCTTCGTGGCAAACAGAGTGTCAAAGATACAATCGACAACCGATATTAAAGATTGGCATCATGTAAGATCAAAGGAAAATCCTGCTGATCTGATATCTAGAGGAGCTACTACTGTGAGCGACCTTACAAAATCAATATTTTGGTTTGAAGGGCCGCACTGGCTAAGGGGTAATGGTGATGAATATCCTTTAGGTGAAAATATCGATATATTGACTGAGATACCTGAAGTTAAGATAATTTCAAATATTGTCATGGAAAATTCTGATAGTATATTTGAACGATTTTCTAATTTAAAAAGATTATAAGAATTATGGCATATTCTTTGCGATTCATAAATAACGCAAGTAACAGAGGTAATAAAAGATTTGGCTATTTAGACGTATTAGAGATAGGAGATGCTTTTAATGTTTTGATAAAGTTAGCCCAGGCTAGAGCATTTAGCCAAGAGATTGCGGATTTAAAAGATCAAAAATACATTAGAGGTTCTAGTTCAATTTCGGGTTTAAATCCTTTTCTCGACACTAATAATATATTACGAGTTGGAGGTAGAATCTTGAACGCAGAGTTTGACTATGACAAAAGCATCCAATTATTTTGCCAAAGAATCATTTATTAACTCTATACATAATGCGCGATGAGCACAAAACACTGCTCCACTGCGGACCACAGCAATTATTGTTCGCCATAAAGAGAGATTTTGGCCTCTCGGAGGTAGGAATATTGCGCGTAAAATTGTTCATGAATGCATGGTTTGTTTTAAGGCAAAACCAAAGACATGCGAATACATTATGGGTAACTTACCTTCAGAACGGCTTTCCCAGGCATTTCCTTTTTCATACGTAGGTTGCGATTACGCTGGTCCCTTTTTGTTGAAAGACAGTAAAGCTCGTAAGCCAGGTATAGTAAAAGCGTGGATATGCATATTTGTCTGCATGCCTACAAAGGCAGTTCATATTGAGTTAGTATCTGAGTTAACTACACAAGCCTTTATTGCGTGTTTGAGAAGATTTACTGCTCGAAGAGGAAAACCGAAAACCATTTTTCAGACAATGGTACGCTATTCGTAGGTTCTAACAATGAACTTCTCAGTTTTTTTGAAGAAAACACTGAGAAAATTACTAAACATTTTACCGATGAAGGGATAATTTGGAAATTCATTCCACCAAGAGCACCAAACTTTGGAGGAATATGGGAAGCGTGCGTTAAGAGTACTAAGCATCATTTGAAGCGTATTATAGGCAAAGATTAACTTACAAAGATGGAGCACTCCGGCCTTTTTCTCGTCAACGATTCAATGACCTTGAGAATTCTATCGTTGAAAAAGGGGTGGGACTAATAAGAGAATGATATATCTCTCTCTTCTCCAAATTCGAATTTAAACCGCGAAACAATTCACCGGGTATTTCTGAAAATTATAGCAGATCCTTAATTTTATCAAAACCTTTGAATTAAATGGCATATATTATATAACTTGTCTATGAATTCTTTTCCTCCATTCGAAAATTTTTAATGATAGTGTGATTTATGGAGTAAAAGTTATCGCTGATTTTGTATAGGAAATCTAGAATTTCATTCCGCACGGGTTTTCATATTTGGATTAAGCATTTTCATAGCTCTTCAGAGAAGTCTGGTTTGTAGATAAAATGAGTGAAACCAAGAGAAGATGTCCAGTTAAGTACTGTTCGAATGTTTCGGGTGTGAGATTCTTTAGATTTCCCAGTTCAGATGACCCTCAACGAGCCTTGCAATGGAAATTGGCCTGCAGCGATGCAACAATTCTGAGGAAACAGGATTTGCAGTGATCACTTCGAACCTTATTGAATGACTGGCCGCTACTTAAATAAAACTTTGGACCTGTTTAAGAGACCAAAAAGCTTTGATATAGGTACACAAACCGATGGAATAGGAATCCATAAGGGAACTCAAATATGTTCCACAATAAAGATAAACTGCAATGTGCAAACATCACAAAACATGAAAGCCGCTGCCACTACATCTCCTCATCAACTGCTAATCCAAAAGCTGAGAACTATCCCTTTCCATCATCCTTGCTCAGTTTCCCTATAAATATGTGCTAAATTTGTTTTTAAAAATCAGAATTTTTTACATAATGAAGTATGCAAATCAAAATTTACAGGGTGATGAATGTAACAAAAGGAAAAATAAAAAAATTAGAAACCTTAATATACTGCAGCACAAATGATGTTAAGTTAATATTTCTCAGTGTTTTCTTCCAAAAGTTACTGTTCAACTGGATATCAAGTTCAGGGATCTGATCCCTTTGTATGTATGAATATTTTTATAGAATAGGAAATTGCTCTTTTATGTTCTGAGAATGCTCAAGATGGAACCGAGATAATTATATGACACAGATTGATAATGCTGAAGAAAACTTGACTACAAATTTTTAATGAATTTCTTTAACTTTTGATGTAACTATATTAAATGAATTATAAAGAAAATTTCCTTTTTATTTGTTGCACTCTTGTTTTAGTCCATTATTTAGACATTCAATACATGAAAGTGAAATTATTGTTTGGAAATGGTAAAAAATTTGATCAGCAAAATTCACAAACTTTTATGATTACAATTATTCGTCAGCTCATTTTATGTAACTTTGAAATTGGTGAAACAATTCATAAGACAGGAATTAACTTCTTCGTAAGAAGTTTGTCATCAATAATCAAAGGACTTCTAACTTGCAAATATAATATAATGGTTCCATTACAATTTTGATGAAAATATATTATACATTATTCATACATTCTTGTATTAGGAATTAAAAATTTTTAAGAAATGCTTATCAAACATTTTTCATCCACATATAATAAGATCAATTAAAAGAAAATTTCTTCTTCTTATACGATTTTGAAAAAGGATATCACAGAACACATCTCTATAGAATGGAAACTGCCATTATAAAATTTGGTCACTGCTTTCAGCGACCTCATGCGGCGGCAACATGAACTAAATGCCGAAAGGCGGGACGTTTAAAATGGATATTGTTCCGAATTTTTTTTTATGAAATAATGTAATACGGACATATAGTAATATATAGCTTGAAGAATCTTTCAAGTTATATATTACCATTGTATTACAGTAAGAGTTCTTTCATATTCACTATTTATCTTAAAAATTATATGTAATATTTATAACAGAATTGATGGATAAACACAAATATAGTAATTTATAATCTTTTATTTATATTTAATCTAAGCATGAAAAAATAACAAATCAAAAGTGGAAAATGAAATACACCCCCCTTCAATGGTCTTCCGCTTGGGGCTAACATATTATTGCTGTTCGGGCTATCGAACAGTTTGTCCAAAAACAAAATCAGTTCTGCAGTATCGCCAGCTTCCTGTGGTAACTGATTTTCGTCTTCAATATCTGTAATAAAAGAAAAAAACATTTATAAGTGAACCTGACTTACAATAGAAAAAAAAAACCTAAATTATTAGGAATTCAAATTGTTATAAGCAATTTCGCCTAGACAATAATAGATGTCTATTGAAAGATTGGCCAGAAGAACATCATTGACAGATGATAAAAATAACGCAAACAATCAATTTATAATTTCTTAATTTCTTGAGTTCTCTCTATATTATGTTTGGATATAATAATGTTCAAAAAATTGCTATCGGCTTTCTCAGCAGGTTTCTCAATGTTTTTCTGGATGGCAAAGCAAAAATTTTTGAAAGCAAATTCCACTAGCCTTCAAGAGCGATAATGCTAACACTGTCATCCAGATTAAACCTTCTTCCTTTTGGTTTAGAACGCTGATTTTTATTTGTGACATTATAAAATTGAACGTTGGTTCAGAAACATATTTCAAAAGTTTCTTGAAGTTTTCAGATGAAATTGAGTTCCTCTGCATTTGCCAAACGTTCCTTAAATAATGCCACCTTTTTCTCAAAGTATGTTCATATTTTAACCATAAAGGAAAATGGCCTATCTATATACTGCTATTTTAACAATCAGTGTAACTCTCTTCAATTAATTTCTTAGCAAGAACAGCGTTCAGAATCATTCAGCTGCGTTAATTTTGCATCACATTCTTGACATTGCCTTCTATAGTACCTGGAATGAAGCTTCCATCGATTCAGAACGCGTAACAAATCGTGACGTTCCTACTACTGATCCGCTACTACTCTCCATCATCAGCTTGGACGGAAAAAGTCTAACAAATCGTGAATTGCATGGACGGAAAAGTCTCGAATAAGCTCATTTCGGCATCTACTACAGCAGGGGTGTCTGGAAATTCATATAGATCACTATCTGCACAAACTCCTTCAACACTTCGACTCAGGTCATAAGATCCTGTAATAACTGATTGAATGTTCTTACAATTACGATATCACATGTTTGAAATTATCAAAAACAAATCTTACCAGGAATAAACAATTGAGGAAAAGCATTTTTCCAAATGCCTCTATGGCTTCTCAATTTCACCTCATCCGTGAAATGCCTGTCACAAACATAAAAGTTTCGGATTTGTTTGGATGTTTTACCATCCAAAAAAGTTTTATGAACATTCTCTAGCCAAAGTTTGAACAATTCTGGTTCCTTATCTGCTCTAGGAAAACGATGGCATTTACTAAATTTATCGTCGCACTTTGGAACGCAACATTCGCGTTTTTCTGTAACTTCTTGGGACATATTGAAAGAAGAAATGTCGAAAAACTTGGAGAACTCAGAAGCACTTGTTATATCCACGAGGGATCAAAACAGAAACGAGGTTATGAAAGTATCAACAAAGCAAAAATCGGAGAAGCCAGAGACACCATACGGCGGCGCAAAGAACTATTATTGTGAACCACTTTGCCTATCTCAGTTTCCACTCTATATGTAATTACTTTATGAAGGATATTTCTCATTCGTTTGTTTACAAAACTGCAATATCAGTTGAACTATATGTGGGGTAAAATTACTATTCAATTCGTCCATTGTGTCAAATGATATTTTCTAGTTTCTTATGAATTCTCTTTGGTCTTCACACATATTTCACAGGAAATAAATGTTCTGTTATTGAACTCTTCCTCAAAGTTGTATGGCAATGACCTAAAATTTTAAAAGGTGTGAACTCTTACAATTTTCTCAGTTGAATTGTTGTAGCTTTAAATTATAAGATATTTTGGTAATAAATTGAAATAGATTGCAAATGATGAAAATACAAATTAACAGTGGAAATATTGCTACTCACGAAATTGCGTATTGGTTCCTGAAGTAAGTTGTTCAGAAACACTTGCGATTAAAGAAAAGTGTTTTCATATTTCCTAATAAATAAAAAATGATTTTTCCAAATTCATCTTCATGTCGATTAAAATCCTTTTCTGTTTGATTCTTGCTACAGGAACTAGGAACCGATTGGCGATCTTATTGATTGCACGTGATAACGAAATGTGATTTCATTGGTGTTGCCTCGATTTACATTGCTCTTATGGGATTTTGAGCCAAGGGAGGAATCGTTTTATGCGATTCTGTGGTTTCGCTTCGAAATACGTGAACAAAATTTTCAGTGCTAATTTGACAGATTGCACCCTCTTGTTTCTACTCTTTGATTTTACTACTGTTTTATTAACTTTGGTTTGAATATATTTTGTACATACTGCATGTATAATAAAAATATTTACCGTAAATACAATTAGTTTTAATATCCTGAATAAAAAGGCACTTGGTTGCTCTGTCCTGAGGATGCCAAGCTGAAACACGTGTCGAAAAGTACCTTTCATCATTTTTCCCTTTTTTATGGAAGATAATCACTTGAAGGTAATTTCGCGGAAAAATAGAAGAGTAGACAAGTACCTAGCAATCTCTTTCTACTTTCGTATCACTTTTGTTTACATTTAGATATATATATATATATATTTATAAAGCGTTTCAGAATAACATTATCGATTAACAAGGGACGATAAATAACAGATAGTTAAGAGAAAGAGTTGAAAATGTAATAAGACTCCTGAATTTAAGTTTTAAATTTTTCGAAATTTTCAAATGGCAATTAGAATAAGCGTTTACCAAATTGGAATTCAATAGCAATAGAGTTTTACGTCAGAAAAACTATTCAACCAAAGGAACAACCCCAAAAAATGCACTAAATTACAACACTACCTTCTATTATCGAACAAACCATTTATTTAGTTTCTAAGTCCCTATCATCCGCTGCTATGCATATACACATTTTTTGCTTTCATTCTGCGATTCCAAATGGTTTTACGCCAAGTCCACAAAGTGAGATGGAAAATGTTAATGCATTCATTATTTGAACATTTTTTCTTTTTTTGAATATATTATAGTGTACTACTAATTCATCATCATTAATTACCGCCAAGACCAAAACAATCAAGCATTTATGCTTTAATGCCAAAACTCAACTACCGTATCTGAACTGAATCTTTCCTCAAGCCGTCCCTGCATTTTTTTCCTTGGTTCATATAAATCCATATTGGGGGGGCATCTGTATGGACCTTTATTTGAAGGTTTTCCAGAATTTCCGATAGATGTCGGTCAAAGACGTTGGAAATCGTATTCCCTTAAGGTTCTCCTACTAGGTATTCTTTATACAATGTCTATAGCCATTTTTTGAGAAATAGCTGAATATACGCTCTAATTCCTGTTAACCAACTATCCATTAATTAATATTTACAGAAACTGTTTCAATAATATAGTTTGAAAACTAATATAACACGCTTATACAGAATATCGGGCTAAAAATGGATAAATCCAGTTATCATATGATATAAAATATTGCAAAATTAAACTTTTCAACAACTTTTATTTGAAAACTACGCCAACGTTTTGGGGAAGTCAAGGCTATACAAGAATTTTAAAGTCGAAATAATCTTTTACTTTATATTGACTTTGTTACTGCAACTTATTATTAGTTAAATTTGTTAGTTTCATTCATTTCTCTTCCAAGTTGCTTGCTCGGTTCAATGGTAATAACTCTGTATATGTTCATCTCATTTTCCGATTAACGCGTAACATATGTTGGAGCATATGACCTATGTCGAAGACAGAGTACTGAACCGGCGTTCATCCGATGAAGTACAAGAACACTTTTCTTGGAAATAAATAACTTTCTCGTTAAATCTGCAAATTCGAACTCTAGTGAAAAAGTGACTATTCTCGCCCGTGAGTGCCTGGACAAGTTCATTCAGCCGTACTGTGAAACCAGGTAGGCAGAAGTCGAAACTCCAGCATTCGCATTTTCTTTCGAGTCATTTTTTCATATTATTTCAGAATTTCATTAATAATTTTCTTTCGTTTTCTTTTACTTTTCAAAGGCCCTTGTCGTGCCATTTCGGTCCTTCTTGAGCCGTATATTTTCGAACCGCGTTTTCAAAATTATTGCGATCAAGCATTTTGGAATTTTTTCATTTAGTTTTTTCATTTGCATTTATTTCAATCGGTCGATATTCACCTAACCTCAAAAACTTGACAAGATATCGAACACATTCATAAATTCTTTAATCGCGGATAAATTTCTGCGCATGTTATAGAATTTAGCTTTCATTACCTGAGAACATAGACAACTCTTCATTTGTTTTTCTGATCTATGTTCATAACCTTTATTCAAAATATAAACAAAGATAGACATTCTTGTTTTTGTTTATTTTCATCATTTCATTATTTTCAATTCAATAGATTCAATCTTAATTATTAACTTTATTAATTAACTCAGTTCATTTCAATAGGTTAGTCTATTTACTCTTTTTTCAAAATTACTCAAAACAAAATTCATATTGTTTTCTGCAGTATACCTTGAATAATAATAATAATAATAACGACAAAATTGAAACAACTCAAAGCTCGTCGTCAGATTGTTATTGATGATCTCGAAGAAATTCTGAATGTGGTACAATTCGCTGTCACTGATGAAAGTCTTCACGTAAGATTCAAATTAAGATTTGAAAAACTTGAGGATATTTTCGTGGAATTTCAAAATTCACACACTTCAATTGTCTCTATGATTGTATCTTCCGAAGAACCGGAATTGAACACTGAGAAGGTTATTCGGACAGCCTTTATGGATAATTATTACACCATCAGAACGACTTATATTAATTTATTTACACCATGTAGTATTAATTTATTTCCTGTAGTAAACAACCCAATAAAAAACCAAAATAGTTGCTCTATCAGTTCGCCAAATGTTAAACTTCCAAAGATAGTATTGCCTATTTTCAATGGGAATTATAAAGAAAGGCCTACTTTTTTCGATATGTTCCAAAGCTTGGTACATGAAAATTCTAACTTGAGTCAGATAGAAAAGTTTCAATACCTCCTAGGTTCACTTTCTTCTTATGCTTTAAGTTTAGTTAAAGGGTTTCCATTGACTGCTGAAAATTATGAAAGCGCTTATCAGACATTGGCGGAAAGATATCAAAATAAAAGACTTCTCGCTAATACGTGTTGGAAGGAAATCTGTAATGTTCCAAAGCTACAGGGTGATTCAGCTAAAGACCTTAGGCGAATTCTAGAAGTTTTTGCGGAAAACTTATCGGTATTAAGGAATTTAGGTTTACTCGTTGACCAGTGGGACTTTGTTTTATTTCACATTCTCATTCAGAAATTAGATTCAGCAACGATCAAACGTTTTGAATTACAAGAATGTTCAACCGATATTCCGTCGTTTGTCAATTTACGAAATTTCCTGACAAATCAGTGTATAGCCTTGGAGGCAGCAGCTCTTTCTCTTCCGTCGAAAACTCATTCAATTTCGAATTCTCAAGTTTTAAAATCTAGTTCTCTCTCAATGAATAAAAGAAATTCGACTCTTCTCGTTCAAACGGAAACTGAATCATTCAAGAAACGTATAACCTGTAATTATTGCAAGTTAGCTCATAATATTTACATGTGTCCATCATCTTTGGAACAAACTGTTCAAGATCGGTTCAAGACTGTGAAGGACAAAAATTGGTGTATCAATTGTCTCCATTCTGGACATAAGATTAACAATTGTTCTTCAAAGTCAAATTGTCGTATTTGCCACGGAAAGCATCATACCCTGTTACACATGCGCAATAATGCGGATAATGATTCTTCAACAGAGACGTTTCATTTCAATGCTGCAAAGTTATCGGATTCAGGCTCAGCTCAGGTTTTAACGAATGTTTCTTCAAATTCTACCGTTCTCTTAGCAACCGCTGAGGTCGAAATTCGTGATGCTTGGGGTAGATATCAGAAGGTTCGAGTTCTGTTAGATGGAGGCTCTCAAATAAATATTATAACTCATTCGTGTGTGAATAGATTAGGCTTGAAAATTTGTGATGCTTCATTTTCGATAAATGGAATTTGTGAAAGCTCATCTTCTGCTAATTGCAGCACTGAAGGTACTATTCGTCCGTCAGGTCAAATAAATCTATCTTTTACATTCGATGCCGTCGTGATTCCGAAGATTTGTTCGGAAATGCCGGGTTCTTTCGTAAATCATTCGTTTTGGAATTGTGTCTATAACAAGAGGTTAGCAGATCCGAACTTTTCTATTCCGAAATCAATAGACCTTCTTCTGGGAGCGGATATATTCTCTTTAATAATTCGACCGGGTCGTATCGAGGGTAACGGTTTGGAACCAACAGCACTTGAGACAGTATTTGGTTGGGTTTTCATGGGAAAGATTCAATCACCTAACATATCAGTTAACAATTTTCATTTGTCATTATCTGAATCAGGTTTGAACTCCTCGTTGAAAAGATTTTGGGAACTTGAAGAAGTTTCAGAGAATGTCATTGTATCACCAGAAGATCAATTTTGTGAGAACTCATACACTCAGAACTATTCTAGAAATGCATCTGGACGGTACACTGTGGCATTACCATTTAAACCTGATCAGTCAACACTTTCATTCGGTGACACATATTCTCTCGCACTACGTCGTTTTTTATCCCTTGAACGTAAACTTATTAAAAACCAGAAGATATACAAGGACTACTCTACTTTCATGAAGGAATATTTAGAAAAAGATCATATGTCATTGATTTCTACGAGTTCGGATTATGAAAATACTTTCTATATCCCTCACCATTGTATAATCAAACCAAACAGTCCATCCACAAAGTTGAGAGTTGTTTTCGATGCGTCAGCTCATGTACCTGGTCATTTATCTTTAAATGATGCGCTGTAACATTTGCCACTTTTTTCTTTCGAAAAGAATGACAAATATCATTTTCAAAACTAACTACGGCACTGGAGTCTGAATGACTCCAGATACAAAGACTTGGCCATTTAATGTGATCGTTTAGCAAGGGTAGGACTCTACGTTATGTTTACGTAATAATTCAAGTTCGTGATAATTGAGATTAGTGAAAATAATTGGGAAACAAAGATGGTAAATAAAACACAACGGTTAGACCCAGACAATCAGCTATTTATTAAGGGTCTAAAAAAATATAGGGGAAAGCCTCAGGCATAAAACCCCTTTAGGTGGTGTTTGGTCACTTGTTTAAAACTAAATGATGAGACATTAACAGCTAGCAAAGGCGAGTATAACAATCTAGGAAAAGAAACTATAACAATACAGCACAGAAGATAATCAGGATAATCAGAGCAACTTCCATAATACAAGAGTATAGTAACATGGTAAATATAGCAGCTTCAATGGTACAGCAAGAATTAATAATCATAGCAAATATATACTTCAATAATGCAACAGGATAATAAGCATGGCAAATAAGTAAATGACTAATTATGACCATCGTCATGGCCACGGCCCCAGGGTATGTGAGCCATAACTATAATATTGTATGAGCTAAGGAATTGGGAACACGGGGAAGGTCATGGAGGTCCAGCGGCGGCTCTGAAAAAATGACAGAAAGTTTCGCGGTTGACATAAAAAGGTATATTCTCTCATGCCTTATAGCACATGATGGTAACGGTCCCTACCTTAAGGCGTCTGGGACCGGCCCTTCAAGGCCTTTGATCCAGGAACCTAAAAAATCTCATACAACAGTATAGGAATGGTCCACAATCTCGAGACCCCTAAATGAAATATCATGTAATACGAGCATATAGATAAATAAATAGCAGTACGAGATCATGGCATAAATAAACAACAAACCTTCATAGAATATCAATCACAAGTAAATAATAAGAACCAGAATGCATTATGGACATAAATAGCAGAGACAGGTATAGATAGACGATCATAAGCAATATAAATAATGAAAGCAGAGAATCTACGTAATCAACCGAAGGAAATATACATAACGACAACAGAATACATCACGACAGTAAGAAGAATAAGTCAACACAGTACGAAATATACACAACAATAACCATGACTAGTAAGGCAAGTACATTACACAGTAAAATGACCAAGAACAACAGTACAAGACATACATAATGATAACATGACATAGAGGTAACTTAACAACGTTAACCTTCGATATAACACCAGAGTGCTACGTACACTGGTTACATCCATTATTCCATATTGACCATACTAGTACTACCACTAGTGGAGGTCTCCATACGTTCCTGCTTAATCACAGGCTCAGACTTACAGAGAGATTGGCAATTCCTATTGTACCATAGGGTACAGTAAATAAAGTTGATCGGTTACACTCCAGTAACACATTGTAGAAAGCTGTAAAATAAGGCATTCGTTGTTATGGTAGACACCTGAACTGCAAAGGCAATAATATCGAAAATGATAGAATCACATGCTATAAGGAGTTACATGAATCAAACAAAGTATTAAGTGCACAAAGGAAATAGAGTTATATGAATCAGACAACGCATTATGAGAACAAAGGAAATAGAGTTATATGAATCAAACAAAGCATTATGCGAACAAAGGAAATAGAGTTATATGAATCAAACAAAGCATTATGTGAACAAATGAAATAGGGTTATATGAATCAGACAAAGCATTATGAGAACAAAGGAAATAGAGTTATATGAATCAAACAAAGCATTATGTGAACAAATGAAATAGGGTTATATGAATCAAACAAAGCATTATGTGAACAAAGGAATTACATTCACAAGACAACAGTATTAATGACAAATGCCCAAACACAACCTAATAATACATCGTTGAATTAAACAATAATTAAGGAAACAATCTATAATAATGGCATATATATGACAACACTAAATTTCCTGAAACAATGAGAATACCAATGTTGTTTACCAACAAAAAGGTTAGTAAACGTTTAGTCGTTCATAATATTTAAATTAATCTGAATTCTACCTGAAAAATAGATTCAAGCGACACTCAATGTAGCAATGGCTTCGGTTTTGCACTCACACAAGCACTTCACTAAACACCTATGTTAAAACTTTCGAAAAAGGCACTTGATTCGCTCAGCAGTAAACTGATAATGATCAACCATCTTCCATTTCTTCTCTCTGCCGGTTCCCCTGACACGCAGTCGCGTAACGTGCTAACTTCACGCTCCTAACCATAGGATGTATTTTGACAATCCACCCTCTTTTCTCTTTCGAGGTACGTGAGGCCAGTGGCGTCTCAACATAGGGTGAAATGGGACTACGATTTTTTTGTATGAAAGAAAACCTAGGATGTTACAGCGCTATTGGTAGGTCCTAAATTACAAAAGGATATTATTATGATTTGGATGAACTTTCGTGTTCATCGGTTCGTTTTCACAGCTGATTTTAAACAAATGTATCGTCAAATATTGGCTCAAAATTCACATCGAATCTTTCAAAGAATATTGTGGCGGTTTTCTCCATCCGAACCCATTAAAATATATCAGCTGAATACCGTTACGTACGGAGTCGCACCGGCACCTTTTCTTGCCCTTCGAACTTTGACACAGTTGGCCAGGGATGAGGAAACTCTTTTTGCAAAGGCATCCAAAATTTTGCTCACAGACATTTATGTCGATGATGTCGTTACAGGTTGTGATGATTTGGAAGAGGCAAAACCGTTACAAGAGGAACTGATTTCCCTATTGAATTGCGGTGGTTTTGAGCTCCGAAAATGGAGTAGTAACAGTTCTCAATTACTCTCAACCATACCTCTGGATCATCAATATCACCATTCTTTGAATTTTGATATATCCGATAGTCAAAATTCTCGGTTTGAGGTGGTTTCCTTCGTCGGACGAATTTTCTTATCTTGAAGAAACTACTGTGCAGGTATGTACCAAACGTACCATACTTTCCGAACTTTCTCGAATTTTCGACCCTTTGGGGTTCCTTTCTCCATTTACTTTTCTTGCTAAGCATTTGATCCAGCATCTTTGGACATTAGGGTTGCAGTGGGATGATACACTTCCAGACGATGTCAGCCGTCGCTGGAATCAGTGTAAATCCGAATTAACCGAATTGGGTAAATTAAAGATACCTCGGAAACTTGCATCGAAACCATTTTATCGTTGCGAACTTCATGGTTTCGGAGATAGTAGTGAGCGTGGTTACGCAGCCGTGGTCTATTTCAGGTTTTTCAATTCTGACGGCTCCATTGACACCTCTTTCGTATGTGGTAAATCAAAGGTCTCCCCAGTGAAGAGAATTTCACTTCCACGACTGGAATTGTGTGCTTGTCTCTTATTATCAAAGCCCATTAATATGGTTTCCTCTGTTTGCCAGTCAGCCTTTACAATGGACAACATTTTTGCTTGGTCTGATTCTATGGTAGCTCTAACATGGATTAAGTCTTGTCCTCATCGATGGAAGACATTTGTAAGCAATCGAACAACTCAAATTCAGGACCTAGTTTCAACAGAGAATTGGTATCATGTCCAATCGAAGGACAACCCAGCTGATTGTGCTTCACGCGGCTTAACGCCAACCGAACTGTTGAACTGCTCTTTGTGGTGGACAGGCCCTGACTGGCTTCGTTCCAAACATCTCACCTTCGCAAATGATGAAACAGAAAATTCTCTTCATCTTTTACAAAAGGAAGAACGTCACCTCTCTTTGTCAGCTTTTATTTCTCCGTCGTTTGTTGATGATTTGCTCTCCAGGTATTCATCTCTGTCCAAGGGTGGTAGCTTACATTTTTAGATTTGTTCACTTCATGAAAAACTCTAAAGCTCCTAGGATATATAGATTTTCCGCAGTTGATCTCAAAGATGCACTTTTCTTCATTATAAAAACAGGTTCAACGGGTTGTGTTCAAGGAACAAATCGATAATCTCATCTCGGGAAATCCCATATCTAAATCAATTCGAAAATTGAATCCATTTATTGGAGAAGATGGTGTTCTCAGTGTGGGCGGTCGTCTGTCTTTTTCTGGTCTGGCTCATGATCACAAACACCCAGCTTTGCTTCCTTCATCTCATAATATCACTGAGCTCCTTATTCAGCATTTCCACAAAATATATCTGCATCCAGGTGCTCAGACTTTACAGTTCCTTCTGTCTCAACAGGTCTGGATATTATCAGCCAGACGAGCTATAAACAAAGTTATTTCTCGCTGTAACACGTGTTTCAAAGTCAATCCCAAAATGTCTCAACCTCTCATGGGTAATTTGCCACCCTTGAGAATCAATCAGCTCAAACCCTTTCAGTGCGTCGGAGTAGATTATGGTGGCCCATACTTCATAACTATGTCTAGGTCTCGTGGCTCAAAGTCGTTAAAGGCGTATATATGTCTCTTTGTATGTTTCACAACGAAGGCATTACATTTGGAGTTAGTGTCAGATTTAACTTCCGATGCTTTTCTTGCTGCATTGCGTCGTTTTATTGCTCGAAGGTGTAGATGTAACCACATCTTTAGTGATGGTGGAACAAATTTCAGGGGAGCTTTCGAGATATATGCAGGGCGCTGTGTTGGAAGAGATAATAGAGTGGAGTTTCAATCCGCCTTCTAGTCCTCATTTTGGGGGTCTTTGGGAGTCTGGTATAAAATCTGTCAAATCCCATTTGTTGAGAGTGATCGGTCATCAGATCCTGACATATGAGGAGTTTTATACAGTCCTCACACAGATTGAATCTGTGCTCAATTCTCGCCCTCTATGTCCGCTTAGTAATGATCCGAATGACATATCTGCACTGACACCACATTTTCTTACTTTGGCTCCATTAACTGCTATTCCTGAACCAGATTTGTCTCACCTATCTATCGGTCGATTATCGCGTTGGCAGCTTTTAACTCGTATCCATCAGGATTTTTGGAAAAGATGGAATTTAGAATATCTGAACACACTGCAACAACGAAAAAAGTGGTTCAATAGTGACTCGCCTCCTTATTCAATAGGTGCACTAGTCTTGATAAAAGATGATCAACTCCCTCCATTGCGTTGGCGACTTGGACGCATTGAGAAATTGCATCCTGGCGCTGATAAAATAGCTACTGTTCGGACTACTCAAGGTGTACTGCAGAGATCAGTGGTTAAATTGTGTCCGTTACCTCTTCAATAGTTGTGACGTATGTTGATGTATATATGTATTATTTTGCTTTATGTTCGATATCTTTTCAATTTTGTATTTGCTTTGTTTCATAAAATATCCTATTTTAGGTGGGCGGTTATGTTACTGCAACTTATTATTAGTTAAATTTGTTAGTTTCATTCATTTCTCTTCCAAGTTGCTTGCTCGGTTCAATAATAATAATAATAATAGTTTATTCTGAAATTCTACAGGATAAACATCCCTCACAGAGGCGTGAGCCTGTACGTGATAAATGTCTCAACCATAAACACATCATAACTATATGGAACAACAACAAATGAACAACACACAATAACATGGAATAAATGATTTTAACCAATTTAAACAATAGTGTCCTTATAATGCATGGATAATTCATGAAAACATCCAGAGATATCTGCTTTTGGTGGGTGAATGTAATTTCCTCCTTTGTGTCCACTGCCTGGCGGCTTCATTGTTGATTAATGAATTTATGAAAGAAGCCTCTTCCCTTTTCAAATATCCACTTCTTCACTTCCTTTTTATGCTTATAGTTCCTCATTTCTCTTAATTTTTTAGGAGTGCTTGATAGTAGACGGGGTCCTAGGTACGCAAATGCTCTTTGCTCTATTCGTTTTTCCGCTCTGGGAACTATAAGCTGATTTAACTTGTTTCTCGTCTCATAATCATGTTGTGTTTCTGATACATACAGTCTCCCTGATCTTATTAGGAGAAGCATTTCTAGGGTAAACAGCTGATGGGGATCCATAATCCTTGACATATTATACAATTCATCTGATGGAAAAAGAAGTGGTTTTCTGTAGATGATCCGCAATATCCACTTCTGGATAACCTCAATTTTCTTCATATGTGTCTCATATGCTCCTCCCCAGGCGATTATTCCATAATTCATTTGGGATTGACACAAGGCGAAGTAAATCTGCCTCAAGTTCACAGTCTTCAAATATTTTCTGAGGTATCTAAATCTAGGCAGTAAGTATCTAAGCTTTTTCGTCAAGTTCTCGATATGTTTGTCCCATTTGAGTTGTCGGTCTATTGTAACTCCCAAATATTTTACATTTTCGGCTTCAGGGATTGAAGTATCCTGATCGACTTCAATATTACCCATATCTGGAAGTCCTGAACGATAAGAAGAGAATGGCAAGTACTTGGTCTTTTCCGTATTTATGGTCAACTTATTGTATTGAAACCAATTTTTTATCTTAAGTAGATCCCTTTCGGCCTCTTTCTTCAATTCCTCCCAATTTTCTGCTTCATATAATACTGCAGTATCGTCTGCAAAGCTTATAACTTCACCTCTTTTCTTCATTAGCAGCAGATTGTTGACATAAATTATAAACAGTATTGGCCCCAATACCGTTCCCTGAGGTATTCCGTATTGAGTCGTCCTCTTCTCACTATTATGGCCATTTAATTTGACATATTGTGTTCTGTCTAATAAATAACTTCTAATAAGTTCATGTGCGTTCCCTCTAAAACCAATAAGATGAAGTTTACGGAGAAGTTTTTCATGGGAGATGGTATCAAAGGCCTTTGCAAGATCAATAAAAACACAAAGACCTACCCTGCCACTATCCAACCAATTGTATATAGTTTTCGTAAGTCTTCCAATAGCATCTTCCGCTGACTTGCCCTCTCTGAAACCGTATTGGCTATCTGATATAATTCTCTTTTTTTCTAGAAAATCAACAATACGATTTTTCAATATTTTCTCTATAATTTTTGCTACATTTGATGTAAGACAAATCGGTCGGTAGTTTGATAGATCGCTTTCAATTCCTGATTTAAAGAAGGGCTTGATTATACCTATTTTGAGAACTTGCGGGAACTGTCCAGTCTGAAAACACTTGTTGACCAAAAGCACAAGAGGTTCTGATACTTCATCTTGAATGTTCTTCAGCAGTTCACCTTTGACACCGTCCTCCCCGGGAGCACCATCGTTCTTCAACTGATTTATCACAAGTTTTATCTCTCTTTTACAAGTTGGAAACAGAAATAATGTATTATCAGAATAAACTTCTCCTTCTTCCTGTATATGAACTTCTTTCACTTTATCAGCCAGGTTTTTTCCAATTTTACTGAAATACTCACCGAATTCCTCCACTTTATCTTTTTTTGCTGTTAGTACTTGTCCTGATCTCTTCAATTTCTCTCTTAGTCCTTGATCTGCCACACAGTTCATCCACGCATGCCCATAACGAATTGGCCTTAGTAGTTTTATTCATGATTTTGTTCTCTATATAATTTTTTTTCGCCTTAATGATCAGCTTCTGCAGAACATTGCGATATCTTGAGTATTGAAGCCTCAAATCTGTATTGGACTGTTCCTTCATCAATTCCTTGTATAAGTCATTTTTCCTGGTTATAGCCTTCAGAAGACCATTAGTGACCCACTTTTCCCTACCTGATTTTCTATATGACAGTTTTATTTTCGTGGAATGTTTTTCCGTGCATCGCCTAATTATATCAACCAATTCTTCTGCAAAAGAATTCACATCCCTCCCTCTGATAAGCTCGTTCCAGTTGACCTGATTCAGATCATTCTTCAATTCTTGATAATTTATGTAAGTCTTGAATCCTTTGGATCTTTTTTTGCGAGTACTTTTAACATCAAGCAATAATAAAGTTGTATAATGATCAGTTGTATCCGTACGAATAATGTATCCCTTATTCTGATCTATCACAGGATTATCCAATTTCAGGAAGAAGTGATCCAAACAACTACCACTGGCCTAGTAACATCGTTTATATAGGATTTGAATCCATGAGAACTCAAAACGTTCATATATTCATCAATGTTTTCATCACTCTCCAATATATTGATGTTGATATCACCGACAATTACATGGTAATCACATGGCTTGGTCGCTCCAATGTATCTGAGTAACCCCTCGTTGAATTCCCGAATACACACCTTCGGTGAACGATACATCGCAGTTACCTTCAGTATCTGCCTTGGTAGTTTAATATCCAATTCCACAACATTTTGTCCTCCAACGGGTATTATTTTATGATTGTATGGAATGTCTTCTCTGACATAAACAATAACGCCGTCATTCTTATTGTAGTTTCCATCGCTATACACACAAGTGAACCCAGCTATCTTAAACAGTTCCAAGTCAGGAACTCTGAAAGTTTCGGTCAAAACTATCATCTGAAAACTTCCGGAATATTCCCCAAGTAATAGCTTCAACTCATCCAAATTTTTTTCCACACTCCTTATATTATTATGCAATATCTTGAAATTATCTCTTTCACCTTCACAATTATTCAAATCCCCAACGTGTTCCAAATATTCAGTTTTATGCGTTATCTCATGGAAATCCCTCAGAAACTGATCCATATCGAAAAAATGTAAAATAAAAAAATAACCTACAACGCAATAATTTCAAATCAACAATATCATCGAATAGAAAATTTTTGATTTTTCCCGGTGGCAGCAACGGACAACAAAAAAAAAAAAACTTTAGGAAAACTTCAACTCAGTGCTGTATTAACCACCCTTCTTGCTCCTGGTTCCCGTGTTTCCTGCTCTCCGAGTCTTTCCTGCTATCCCCGAATACTCCGGAAAACGTGATCTCGTTTTCCACAGGTCCTCAAAGTCCTTAATTTTGTTCGGTACCAGATTTGGTGTTGAAATCACCACGGCAATGGGAATACACTCTGTATATGTTCATCTCATTTTCCGATTAACGCGTAACATATGTTGGAGCATATGACCTATGTCGAAGACAGAGTACTGAACCGGCGTTCATCCGATGAAGTACAAGAACACTTTTCTTGGAAATAAATAACTTTCTCGTTAAATCTACAAATTCGAACTCTAGTGAAAAAGTGACTATTCTCGCCCGTGAGTGCCTGGACAAGTTCATTCAGCCGTACTGTGAAACCAGGTAGGCAGAAGTCGATACTCCAGCATTCGCATTTTCTTTCGAGTCATTTTTTCATATTATTTCAGAATTTCATTAATGATTTTCTTTCGTTTTCTTTTACTTTTCAAAGGCCCTTGTCGTGCCAGACTTTAACTTTAAAATTTTTGACTAGCCTTAAAACGTTATTTTATGTGGAAAGTTTGTGATCTTTTAACTCCAATTCACATCGGAACACATGAAACAGTTGAATATCAAAGAACATATACACATTTTAATATTGCAAAGTACCCTGATATTAAATATAAAGAAATGAATTAGTAGTTACAAAAAAAAATTTAATATATATATAGTTAGGAACAAAGCTTTCGTATAAAATTCACAATACAAAAAAGGTCAGTTTGTAAAGTAATCAGAACTAAAAAACAAAAAGTTTTAAGAGAGAATATAAACAGAAAATAACAAAAAGGAGAAACTACATCAAATTGTTATTTATAAGTTTTAAGTAAATCATTTAGAGTCTGCTATTCATATAAGGGGCGTTTCTAGCATCCATCTGCTACTTACTGGGCGTTTTAAGAAAATATTTAGATAAATCCTACATGAAAGTAATCTATCAAGCGACAATCCAATCAAAACTAATAAATGGAATTATATTTTTAAAAGTGGAAGCACTATGGATCCTATATTGATGATGCAAAAAAGAGACATTAACAGAAAAGGATCAGAATAAAGTTGTATAAAATACGAGGGCCGTTCAGAAACTAACCTCCGGTTAATTGAAAGAAAAACACCAAGTAAGTAAAAATATTTTAATATATACATCTTACAACTACATCTTTTTTTCATCTATTTTTCGACATAGTCTCCATAACGATTGAGGCACTTTTCGTTTCTCTTCACAACCTTTGATATTCCTTCTGCATAAAAATCACCCGCTTGTGCCTTGAGCCAGCCTGTGACCGCATCTTTGAGCTCTTCGTAGACAACTCCGCCATTGTGAAACGTCGATTATCACGAACTTTTGCATAACTGTCTGAACGAGTTCGTCAGTCACCAATGATGGTCTACCAATCCTCTCTTCATCATGAACGTTTTCTCGTCCACTTTTAAATAAACGTACCCATTCACGGACAACTCCTTCACTCATAAATTTTGGTCCGTACACGGCACAAAGCTCACGATGAATAGCTGCTGCAGAGTATCCTTTGGCTGTAAAAAACCTTATAACAGCACGCACCTCACATTTGGCGGGATTTTCTATTGCAGCACACATTTTAAACTGCCACAAAAACTAAACTAACGCAGGTACGATGTTCACTCGACTACGACTTGATGCCGACTGACCTGCTGAGCGCGTGAATGCACAGATGGCGCGCTACTCCCCCCCACTACCCGCACTGTGACCAATTGGAGGTTAGTTTCTGAATGGCCCTCGTATTACAATAAAATTATAGAGAACATAAATGAAACTACAACCCTGAAAGGTTTCAAGAGGAAAATTTTCAAAATATTGATAAAAACCTAACCATACACTGTTGGATAATTTCTAAAGTATGATTTTGAGAGATTGTACAGGACCTCTGGCCATTAGACAAATTGAATCTTTGAACTATTTTATTTCAAGATGTTGAGTGTGCACATTTCTGCTATACTTGAAATAAAGCATAATACAGAAAATAACGGAATAGTTGTGATTTGCAGGGGTGTCATTTGTGAATCTTCACATTTAAATGAAATATATCAATGTGTCTTTTGAGATTGGTTTTTCGAGCCGAAGCATAATCGCAGAGATGACATTTATGATTCTTCAAATTTACATGAATTGTCTCTATGTGTCTTATTAGATGGTTCTTTTGAA
>JARTUT010002005.1:0-22362 GCA_030674115.1 Micraspis discolor
GAGAAGTTAAGTTCTCACAATTGCTTCAAGATGTCTTTGAGACTTTACCAAAAGATATGAAAAGGCTCAGAGCTTGTATATGCTGCTCTTTAATCAAATCTTATGATCAATTTTTGAGTCGTGGTTGTGATAATTATGAAGATTTTTTAAAAATGAAGAGAGATCCAGATGAAGTTTATGCCTGCACAAGCAAGAACTTTTGTGGTATGGTTGCTTCAATGTCGCCCACTGAGAGCTGGGTCTGCAAATGGCTGAGGATAAACAATTTACGTCCAGGGATATACGCCATATCAGTATCTGGAAAACTGCCCGCAGAGAAAACCAGGCAATTGAAGAGGATGGGCATTGTTGTACAAAACAGGGATAGAGCTCAGTGAAAATGCAGTGGAGACGAGACGGTAATGTTTAAAAATAATTTGACGATATAATAAGTAAACTCAAAAATGTCTATATTGTGAATGTATATATGTAATGGTTATTTTAAATGAATATATGATTTCTAAATTAAATTTGAATTTTATTAGACAGTAATGAGTAATAAACAAAAATTAAATGAGCTTGCTAAATTTCACAGAAACTGACGCTGAATTTTTTTATTTCCAAAATCAAAATATTCAATACTTTCTGAGGTATTTGAGCAAATGTATGGACGTTATTGATTTATCATATATTTTCAGATTTCATTGTAGTTTTCTATCATCAGAAGATATAATTATGTTTTAATTTAGTTCAACTTATTGATGTAAAACTATGATATTTGATTATAAACTATGTTCCATTAACCTAATGACAAATACTGTCTTTAGTAACTTTTCTGATTTCTGTCAATTAAATTCAGTCAATAAATGTTGTGGTGATACGTTGTCTAATTAAAGCATATTATTGAGTACAAACTATAATATGGTAGCAGAGCGTGGTTCGGTTTGATTGGACCAACGTTTTCAACGAAGATTGAATTGAATCAAAAAGGAACAAATAGTGTTTTTCCGAAAAGTTTTCGTCTCGTAACCTGAAGGTGATAGTTGCTGGAATTTTGGTGACTGACAATCATGGAATTGCATGGTATTGAGAAGTTGAAGGGTTCGGAGAACTGGAATATTTGGAAATTTATGGTACGCAATTTATTGCGGGCAACTGACCAAGCGTATGAAGTGAGTGTCGGCGAGTTAGTAAACCGGAACTGGTGGCCAATGCTACGGCGGCTCAAATTGCGGCTCACGAGGCGTCGATGAAAATTTGGGACAAGGCAGATCGCGCAGCTTGTCAAATTATCATCAAGACAATTGATTCAAGTGTCATGACCCTGATCGTCGCCTGCGAAACTGCTCATCAGATGTGGACAAAACTGCACGGTATTTATGAACAGCAAACAAGGCAGGCTGTGCATTCAGTGCAGACTGAGTTTTTCAGTTTTGACATGAATTTAGCAGACGATATGGTAAGCCATATAGCTAAATTTGAAGGTTTGATTCTTCGCATGCAGCAGTTGAAAGTTAAGCCCGACGAGTCAGCTTTGATGGTCAAGTTGCTGGAAACTTTGCCTGATAGTTTTGAAAGTTTCAGACAAGCCTGGTGGGCCAGGGCGGATGACCAACAGACCCTGAATAATCTTATCAACGTTTTGACATCTGATGAGCACAGGCGGAAACTTCGGCAAGAGAAGGAGAACAATTTGACAGCATTGATGGCAACTAAGTTGAAGATTCAGCCCAAGGGTGCAAGTGGAAGTCAACAGGGTGCAGGAGTCAAACCGGTCAAAGACGATGTCAAGTCCAACCAGAAAGGGAAGAAGGCCTACAAGTGCTACGGTTGTCAAAGAACTGGTCATTTCCGAAGAGACTGTCCAACAGAGAGGAAGAAGAAGAAGAAATCTGAGTCAAAGAGCGATGTGATGTCTGAAAACAAACAAGCTTTTGTTAGCGAAGTGTTCAGTGCGGAAACCAAGAATGATGTTTGGATTATCGATTCTGGTGCAACAGATCATATGACCTTCAAGAAAGAATGGTATTCGGTCTTTGAAGCTTTCTCGATTCCAGCAGAAATTCGTATCGGAAACAACTCAGTGATGAGTGCTTTGGGAAGAGGAACCATCCCTGGCGTCCAAGGACTCTCTGCAAGTTTGGCATGAACGTTTAGGCCATCAGAACAAACGTCATGTCGTGCATGTACTCAAGAAACACGGAATCGATATGAAACCTGATGATGAGTTCTGTGGATCGTGTGTAGAAGGCAAGCAGCATCGGGAACCATTCAAGTCTCGTCAACAGCGTTCTACAGAGCCAGGAGAAGTTATTCATGCTGATGTTTGTGGTCCCATGGAACAGGAGTCTATTGGTGGATCTAGTTACTTTGTCTGCTTCACGTGTGACTACTCCAGATTTCGCTTCGTCTACTTCTTGAAGGCGAAATCTGAGGTGGTTGACAAAATAAAAGAAATGATGCAGCTGGTGAAGAATCAACGCGGTCAGTCTGTCAAGTTGTTCCAGTGTGACGGAGGAAAAGAATTCGATAATGAGGCGGTGAAGAATCTTATGAAGTCTGAAGGAACGAAGATGGTGGTCACTAATCCTTACACGCCTAAACAAAATGGTTGTGCTGAACGATCGAACAGAACGATTGTTGAGCTAGCACGAACCATGCTTGTTAGCAAGGATCTTCCAAAGTTTCTCTGGGCGGAAGCTGTCAACGCTGCGGTGTATATTCTCAATCGAACTGGTCCAAGCTCTGTAGAAGGCAAGTCTCCGTGTGAGCTGTTTGTTGAGAAGAGTGTGCATCTGAACAGGTTCCATATTTTTGGAACCACTTGCTACCTGATGGTGCCCAAAGAACGTCGTAAGAAGTGGGATGCTAAAGGTGTCGAAGCAGTCTTTGTCGGATATTCGGACGATATCGATGGTTTTCGTGTGTGGATCAAGGGAACAAAGGAAGTTAAACGAAGTCGAGAAGTAGTGTTTGGTCCAGAGCATTCCTCTAAAGTTTTAGCATTGTTTCCTGAACAAGCCCCAGAAAGAGATCTTGTCGAAGGTGTCCATCCCGTTGCTGTCCGTCCTGTTGCTGTTGAAGAAATCGATGACTATGTTGAACCTCTGGATTCTCCTAGAGATCTGAACTCACCGGTAGCTCCGAACGTGCCTGAGGTCCCGAATCCTGTGCTGCCAATGAATCGTCGAGTTGTTGCTGCTGAACCGCGAATCGAAGAGTTTGAAGAAACCCCTAAGGTTGTGAAAGAGATCCCTCAACTACGTCTTCGAGATAGAAGTACTCTTCAGAAACCTAAAAGATTAAGTGAGATGTTTCTTGCTGAGTTGGACGAACCTCGAGACTACAAAGAAGCCATGAAATCTGCTGATCACGTGCACTGGATAGCTGCGATGAAAGAAGAGATGTCTTCGCTGGTGGAAAATTCTACTTGGGTTTTATCAGAGTTGCCAGCAGGAGGAAGACAGTCGCTAATCGCTGGGTCTATCGTATCAAACGAGATGCAGATGGAAAGATTGGTCGTTACAAAGCTCGTCTTGTTGCTAAGGGTTATAGTCAACGACAAGGTATTGATTATAACGAAACTTTCAGTCCTGTAGCTCGTTTTGATACAATCAGAGCAATTCTGAGTGTTGCTGCCAAGGAACGTCTGAAGTTGGCCCAGTTTGATGTCAAGACAGCATTTCTGAATGGTGTTCTGACCGAAGAAATCTATATGGATCAACCTGAGGGTTTTGAAGACGGTTCTGGTCGTGTGTGCAAACTGGTTAGGAGTCTCTATGGATTGAAGCAATCACCAAGGTGCTGGAACAATCGATTCAAGGAGATCCTGATGAAGTTTGGCCTTGTCGAGAGCGAAGCTGATCCGTGTCTGTTCTTTTGTATATCTGGTGAAGATAAACTGATCGTTGTTTTGTACGTGGACGATGGCTTGGTTGCTGCAACAAGAGAGAGTATGATTCAAGAGTTCCTGAGGAAGCTGGAGATGGAGTTCAAGATTACCCATGAACCACTTGGCTGTTTTTTGAATATGCTCATCGAACGAGAGGAAGATGGTTCAATTCGATTGAGTCAGAAGGTGTATGCGGAAAGTCTTCTTCAGAAGTTCAACATGGCAGAAGCCAATGCTGTCTCGACGCTCATCGACAAGTACGTGCAGCTGGAAGAGAAAACTGGTTTGAGAACATCGGCACCTTACCGTGAAGTTGTAGGATGTTTGATGTACTTAGCTGTGGCTACTCGTCCTGACATCTCGTTTGCTATTAGCTATGCGTCGCAGTTCTTGGAAAATCCGGAAGAAGTTCACTGGTTGATGGTCAAGAGAATCCTAAGGTACATTAGAGGGTCTAGTTCTGTAGGTATCAAGTACGAGGCTGGTTCTGGAGGAAGTGTCTTGAAGGCGTACAGCGATGCAGATTATGCTGGTCAATCTGATACACGTCGGTCGGTCAGTGGAATTGTTTTCATGCACAGTGGAGGGCCGATATCTTGGGCTAGTAGACGTCAAGAGTGTGTGTCTTTATCTACTACTGAAGCTGAGTATGTTGCTGCCAGTGAAGCTGCCAGGGAATCGGTTTGGTTGTCTCGACTGTTTGCAGAAGTTTCTCCCCTAGATGACATTCCTATTCTCTATGTGGACAACCAAAGTGCAATCAAGTTGTCGAAAACCATGAGTTCCACAAGAGGACTAAACACATCGAAGTGAGGTATCATTTCATTCGGAAGGAATTGCAAGATGGAAGGTTGAACATCCAACATGTTTCCGGTGATCAACAACTTGCTGATATCCTGACGAAGCCGCTGCCTCGGCTGAGATTTGCTGAATTACGTTCTTCTATCGGAATGATCTAAATTGTTTTTGAATCTACGTAAACGTCATTTATAAAAAAAAAAAAAAAAAATAATTATTAATAATCAAAATATCTAATGTTTTAGAGGAAGTATTGATGTAAAACTATGATATTTGATTATAAACTATGTTCCATTAACCTAATGACAAATACTGTCTTTAGTAACTTTTCTGATTTCTGTCAATTAAATTCAGTCAATAAATGTTGTGGTGATACGTTGTCTAATTAAAGCATATTATTGAGTACAAACTATAATACAACTAAGCAATCACAGAAGTTATTGCCAATTAATTACGTCGACATTTAAGTGTTGTGTCGACTCTTGGAACATTGAAACTGTGGGGAACTTCGGACAAAATTTCCTATCACCCAAAATCAGCTGCGTTAAAACCATTTTAAGATTTCGAATTGGGCAATTGTCCCTCTCAAGTCCAGTTCTATGTAACTTTGATTTATGGTTATAATCTATGCTAGTATCAAATATTAATTTAACGAAAATAACAAGATGAAAATTTAAATAAATGGTCGATAGAGGTCGTTGTGAACAGTTGCAAAATATTGCGAGAGTTTCCTATCTATGTAACTTTGATTTATGGTTAAAATCTATGCTAGTATGAATATTAATTCAACAACAATAACAAGATGAAAATTTAAATAGATGGCCGATAGAGGTCGTTGTGAACTGTTGAAAAATATTGAGAGAATTTCCTATCTATGTAACTTTGATTTATGGTTATGACCTATGCTAGTATAAATATTAATTCAACAAAAATAACAAGATGAAAATTTAAATAGATGGCCGATAGAGGTCGTTGTGAACAGTTGCAAAATATTGCGAGAGTTTCCTATCTATGTAACTTTGATTTATGGTTATAATCTATGCTACTATAAATATTAATTCAACAAAAATAACAAGATGAAAATTTAAATAGATGACCGAAAGAGATCGTTGTGAACTGTTGCAAGATATTGCGAGAGTTTCCTATCTATGTAACTTTGATTTATGGTTAAAATCTATGCTAGTATGAATATTAATTCAACAAAAATAACAAGATGAAAATTTAAATAGATGGCCGATGGAGGTCGTTGTGAACTGTTGAAAAATACTGAGAGAATTTCCTATCTATGTAACTTTGATTTATGGTTATGACCTATGCTAATATCAAATATTAATTTAACGAAAATAACAAGATGAAAATTAGAATCAATGGCCGATAGAGATCGTTGTGACCTGTTGCAATATATTGCGAGAGTTTCCTATCTATGTAACTTTGAATTATGGTTATAATCTATGCTAGTATCAAATATTAATTTAACGAACATAACAAGATGAAAATTTAAATAAATGGCCGATAGAGATCGTTGTGAACTGTTGCCAAATATTGCGAGAGTTTCCTATCTATGTCTCTTTGATTTATGGTTATAATCTATGCTAGTATCAAATATTAATTTAACGAAAATAACAAGATGAAAATTTAAATAAATGGCCGATAGAGATGGTTGTGAACTGTTGCAAAATATTGCGAGAGTTTCCTGTCTATGTAACTTTGATTTATGGTTAAAATCTATGCTAGTATGAATATTAATTCAACAAAAATAACAAGATGAAAATTTAAATAGATGGCCGATGGAGGTCGTTGTGAACTGTTGAAAGATATTGAGAGAATTTCCTATCTATGTAACTTTGATTTATGGTTATAACCTATGCTAATATCAAATATTAATTTAACAAAAATAACAAGATGAATTTTCAAATAAATGGCCGATAGAGATCGTTGTGACCTGTTGCAAAATATTGCGAGAGTTTCCTATCTATGTAACTTTGAATTATGGTTATAATCTATGCTAGTATCAAATATTAATTTAACGAACATAACAAGATGAAAATTTAAATAAATGGCCGATAGAGATCGTTGTGAACTGTTGCCAAATATTGCGAGAGTTTCCTATCTATGTCTCTTTGATTTATGGTTATAATCTATGCTAGTATCAAATATTAATTTAACGAAAATAACAAGATGAAAATTTAAATAAATGGCCGATAGAGATGGTTGTGAACTGTTGCAAAATATTTCGAGAGTTTCCTATCTATGTAACCTTGACTTATGGTTATAATCTATGCTAGTATCAAATACTCATTTAACGAAAAAAAACAAGATGAAAATTCAAATAAATGGCCGATAGAGATCGTTGTGAACTGTTGCAAAATATTGCGAGTATCCTACCTATGTAACATTGATTTATGGTTATAATCTCTGCTAGTATCAAATATTAATTTAACGAAAATAACAAGATGAAAATTGAAATAAATGGCCGATAGATATCATTGTGAACTGTTGCAAAATATTGCGAGAGTTTCCTATCTATGTAACTTTGATTTATAGTTATAATCTATGCTAGTATCAAATATTGATTTAACTATCTTTAGAGTTAGGTATAGGTGCGTCAATAGGTTTTCAGTGTTCCGTTGAAAGAAGAAGAAGAAGAAAAAGAAGAAAAGTTCAAATCTAAGACTAAACGGTTGTATATACTGTACACATTTCAAAGAGAGCCAAATTCAGAAAGTATTCCGCTTATTACCGTTTGTAGCTTAGAGAAGTTAAGTTCTCACAATTGCTTCAAGATGTCTTTTGAGACTTTACCAAAAGATATGAAAAGGCTCAGAGCTTGTATATGCTGCTCTTTAATCAAAACTTATGATCAATTTTTGAGTCGTGGTTGTGATAATTGCGAAGATTTTTTAAAAATGAAAAGAGATCCAGATGAAGTTTATGCCTGCACAAGCAAGAACTTTTGTGGTATGGTTGCTTCAATGTCGCCCACTGAGAGCTGGGTCTGCAAATGGCTGAGGATAAACAATTTACGTCCAGGGATATACGCCATATCAGTATCTGGAAAACTGCCCGCAGAGAAAACCAGGCAATTGAAGAGGATGGGCATTGTTGTACAAAACAGGGATAGAGCTCAGTGAAAATGCAGTGGAGACGAGACGGTAATGTTTAAAAATAATTTGACGATATAATAAGTAAACTCAAAAAAATGTCTATATTGTGAATGTATATATGTAATGGTTATTTTAAATGAATATAAGATTTCTAAATTAAATTTGAATTTTATTAGACAGTAATGAGTAATAAACAAAAATTAAATGAGCTTGCTAAATTTCACAGAAACTGACGCAGGAATTTTTTTTATTTCCAAAATCAAAATATTCAATACTTTCCGAGGTATTTAAGCAAATGTATGGACGTTATTGATTTATCATATATTTTCAGATTTCATTGTAGTTTTCTATCATCAGAAGATATAATTATGTTCTAATTTAGTTCAACTAAGCAATCACAGAAGTTATTGCCAATTAATTACGTCGACATTTAAGTGTTGTGTCGACTCTTGGAACATTGAAACTGTGGGGAACTTCGGACAAAATTTCCTATCTCCCAAAATCAGCTGCGTTAAAACCATTTTAAGATTTCGAATTGGGCAATTGTCCCTCTGAAGTCCAGTTCTATGTAACTTTGATTTATGTTTATAATCTATGCTAGTATCAAATATTAATTTAACGAAAACAACAAGATGAAAATTTAAATAAATGGTCGATAGAGGTCGTTGTGAACAGTTGCAAAATATTGCGAGAGTTTCCTATCTATGTAACTTTGATTTATGGTTATAATCTATGCTAGTATCAAATATTAATTTAACGGAAATAACAAGATGAAAATTTAAATGAAAGGCCGATAGAGATCGTTGTGAACTGTTGCAAAATATTGCGAGAGTTTCCTATCTGTGTAACTTTGATTTATGGTTATAATCTATGCTAGTATCAAATATTAGTTTAACAAAAATAACAAGATGAAAATTTAAATAAATGGTCGATAGAGGTCGTTGTGAACAGTTGCAAAATATTGCGAGAGTTTCCTATCTATGTAACTTTGATTTATGGTTATAATCTATGGTACTATAAATATTAATTCAACAAAAATAACAAGATGAAAATTTAAATAGATGACCGAAAGAGATCGTTGTGAACTGTTGCAAGATATTGCGAGAAATTCCTATTTATGTAACTTTGATATATGGTTAAAATCTATGCTAGTATAAATATTGATTTAACAAAAATAACAAGATGAAAATTTAAATAGATGGCCGATGGAGGTCGTTGTGAACTGTTGGAAAATATTGAGAGAAATTCCTATCTATGTAACTTTGATTTATGGTTATAACCTATGCTAATATCAAATATTAATTTAACAAAAATAACAAGATGAATTTTCAAATAAATGGCCGATAGAGATCGTTGTGACCTGTTGCAAAATATTGCGAGAGTTTCCTATCTATGTAACTTTGAATTATGGTTATAATCTATGCTAGTATCAAATATTAATTTTACGAACATAACAAGATGAAAATTTAAATTAATGGCCGATAGAGATCGTTGTGAACTGTTGCCAAATATTGCGAGAGTTTCCTATCTATGTCTCTTTGATTTATGGTTATAATCTATGCTAGTATCAAATATTAATTTAACGAAAATAACAAGATGAAAATTTAAATAAATGGCCGATAGAGATGGTTGTGAACTGTTGCAAAATATTGCGAGAGTTTCCTATCTATGTAACTTTGACTTATGGTTGTAATCTATGCTAGTATCAAATACTCATTTAACGAAAAAAAACAAGATGAAAATTCAAATAAATGGCCGATAGAGATCGTTGTGAACTGTTGCAAAATATTGCGAGTGTCCTACCTTTGTAACATTGATTTATGGTTATAATCTATGCTAGTATCAAATATTAATTTAACGAAAATAACAAGATGAAAATTGAAATAAATGGCCGATAGATATCATTGTGAACTGTTGCAAAATATTGCGAGAGTTTCCTATCTATGTAACTTTGATTTATAGTTATAATCTATGCTAGTATCAAATATTGATTTAACTATCTTTAGAGTTAGGTATAGGTGCGTCAATAGGTTTTCAGTGTTCCGTTGAAAGAAGAAGAAGAAGAAAAAGAAGAAGAAAAGTTCAAATCTAAGACTAAACGGTTGTATATACCGTACACATTTCAAAGAGAGCCAAATTCAGAAAGTATTCCGCTCATTACCGTTTGTAGCTTAGAGTAGTTAAGTTCTCACAATTGCTTCAAGATGTCTTTTGAGACTTTACCAAAAGATATGAAAAGGCTCAGAGCTTGTATATGCTGCTCTTTAATCAAAACTTATGATCAATTTTTGAGTCGTGGTTGTGATAATTGCGAAGATTTTTTAAAAATGAAAAGAGATCCAGATGAAGTTTATGCCTGCACAAGCAAGAACTTTTGTGGTATGGTTGCTTCAATGTCGCCCACTGAGAGCTGGGTCTGCAAATGGCTGAGGATAAACAATTTACGTCCAGGGATATACGCCATATCAGTATCTGGAAAACTGCCCGCAGAGAAAACCAGGCAATTGAAGAGGATGGGCATTGTTGTACAAAACAGGGATAGAGCTCAGTGAAAATGCAGTGGAGACGACACGGTAATGTTTAAAAATAATTTGACGATATAATAAGTAAACTCAAAAAAATGTCTATATTGTGAATGTATATATGTAATGGTTATTTTAAATGAATATAAGATTTCTAAATTAAATTTGAATTTTATTAGACAGTAATGAGTAATAAACAAAAATTAAATGAGCTTGCTAAATTTCACAGAAACTGACGCTGGAATTTTTTTTATTTCCAAAATCAAAATATTCAATACTTTCCGAGGTATTTAAGCAAATGTATGGACGTTATTGATTTATCATATATTTTCAAATTTCATTGTAGTTTTCTATCATCAGAAGATATAATTATGTTTTAATTTAGTTCAACTAAGCAATCACAGAAGTTAGTGCCAATTAATTACGTCGACATTTAAGTGTTGTGTCGACTCTTGGAACATTGAAACTGTGGGGAACTTCATACAAAATTTCCTATCTCCCAAAATCAGCTGCGTTAAAACCATTTAAAGATTTCGAATTGGGCAATTGTCCCTCAGAAGTCCAGTTCTATGTAACTTTGATTTATGGTTATTATCTATGCTAGTATCAAATAATAATTTAACGAAAATAACAAGATGAAAATTTAAATGAATGGCCGATAGAGATCGTTGTGAACTGTTGCAAAATATTGCGAGAGTTTCCTATCTATGTAACTTTGATTTATGGTTAAAATCTATGCTAGTATGAATATTAATTCAACAACAATAACAAGATGAAAATTTAAATAGATGGCCGATAGAGGTCGTTGTGAACTGTTGCAAAATATTGCGAGAGTTTCCTATCTATGTAACTTTGATTTATGGTTATAATATATGCTAGTATCAAATATTGATTTAGCTATCTTTAGAGTTAGGTATAGGTGCGTCAATAGGTTTTCAGTGTTCCGTTGAAAGAAGAAGAAGAAGAATGAAGAAGAAAAGTTCAAATCTAAGACTAAACGGTTGTATATACCGTACACATTTCAAAGAGAGCCAAATTCAGAAAGTATTCTGCTTATTACCGTTTCTAGCTTAGAGAAGTTAAGTTCTCACAATTGCTTCAAGATGTCTTTTGAGACTTTACCAAAAGATATGAAAAGGCTCAGAGCTTGTATATGCTGCTCTTTAATCAAATCTTATGATCAATTTTTGAGTCGTGGTTGTGATAATTGCGAAGATTTTTTAAAAATGAAGAGAGATCCAGATGAAGTTTATGCCTGCACAAGCAAGAACTTTTGTGGTATGGTTGCTTCAATGTCGCCCACTGAGAGCTGGGTCTGCAAATGGCTGAGGATAAACAATTTACGTCCAGGGATATACGCCATATCAGTATCTGGAAAACTGCCCGCAGAGAAAACCAGGCAATTGAAGAGGATGGGCATTGTTGTACAAAACAGGGATAGAGCTCAGTGAAAATGCAGTGGAGACGAGATGGTAATGTTTAAAAATAATTTGACGATATAATAAGTAAACTCAAAAAAATGTCTATATTGTGAATGTATATATGTAATGGTTATTTTAAATGAATATATGATTTCTAAATTAAATTTGAATTTTATTAGACAGTAATGAGTAATAAACAAAAATTAAATGAGCTTGCTAAATTTCACAGAAACTGACGCTGGAATTTTTTTTATTTCCAAAATCAAAATATTCAATACTTTCCGAGGTATTTAAGCAAATGTATGGACGTTATTGATTTATCATATATTTTCAGATTTCATTGTAGTTTTCTATCATCAGAAGATATAATTATGTTTTAATTTAGTTCAACTAAGCAATCACAGAAGTTATTGCCAATTAATTACGTCGACATTTAAGTGTTGTGTCGACTCTTGGAACATTGAAACTGTGGGGAACTTCGGACAAAATTTCCTATCACCCAAAATCAGCTGCGTTAAAACCATTTTAAGATTTCGAATTGGGCAATTGTCCCTCTCAAGTCCAGTTCTATGTAACTTTGATTTATGGTTATAATCTATGCTAGTATCAAATATTAATTTAACGAAAATAACAAGATGAAAATTTAAATAAATGGTCGATAGAGGTCGTTGTGAACAGTTGCAAAATATTGCGAGAGTTTCCTATCTATGTAACTTTGATTTATGGTTATAATCTATGCTAGTATCAAATATTAATTTAACGGAAATAACAAGATGAAAATTTAAATGAAAGACCGATAGAGATCGTTGTGAACTGTTGCAAAATATTGCGAGAGTTTCCTATCTATGTAACTTTGATTTATGGTTATAATCTATGCTAGTATCAAATATTAGTTTAACAAAAATAACAAGATGAAAATTTAAATAAATGGTCGATAGAGGTCGTTGTGAACAGTTGCAAAATATTGCGAGAGTTTCCTATCTATGTAACTTTGAAGGAAGAAGTATCGAACTTCGTTGACACCAAGAGATAGGTAAGTTATCGGGTTTTTAAGTTCAAAGGGCTCTTGTTACGTAGACTCTTTATTGATTACAATTCCAAGCTTTCGGCTACATTCCAGCCTTCTTCAGGGACTACAAATTTAAAATTGATCGATTACTATTTTGAATTATGAAAAAAAAAAAAGAGAAAACAAAAATATATTCTAATGAAAAGAACAAAAATAATTCAACAAGATTTTACTTACTATCAATGTGAGGTTTAAAATAGATCTGTCTCTGTTACACATCAAAACCAAACGGTAAACATACAATTTCTTTTATAACGATGGTACTTTGTAGAAAACAATACTGGCACATTTAGAACCTCGACTCAACATACAATTTTCGTAAAAATATAAAACTCCATTAGATTCTTCAAGATTAAAATGTTCAAAAATTTTTTTATATGTATTATGTCTGACAGGCCATTTTTAGGTTAACCAAATTGTCGAAATCATTAATCGACAAATCACAGTTATGCCAAAAAAGCAGGATTCTGTGTTAGAACCATAGAATGCTGTGGTCCTATTCTTCATACAAAGTTAATTACTTGTAAGGGCCCTTTGCCTTTCAATTCGCCCCCTCCCAACTCCTACGCTCCTTGTGTTATGTAGAATATTACAATAAATTAAACTTATATCTTGAGTATCAGTACATACATTGATGTTATTAACGTTTTTATTAATCTCTACTGACTCTAGGAACAACCGTTTTTTCTGATTTGAAACGTATCTCAATACTTCAACATTATCAAAGTTCATTTTATGCCCTGTTTCAGTTGTATGCTTCGATAGGCCGGTTTTTTTACCTAACTGTTGTACGTCCCTTTTATGTTCGTTTAATCTTACTTTTAACTTACGGCCAGTCTGTCCAACATAGCAAGCCTCACATGCACCACAATTTATCTTATATATGACATCCACTGAATCCAACGTATCTTCCTTGTCTTTTAGCCTCGAAAAAATATTACCACTCAATTTATTCGGAATTTTACAAGCTATTTTAAAATTTGGATACTTTTGTTTAATTAATGCAATGATATTTGGTGTCAACTCATTATAATACTCTAATGAAAAATAACAGTTATGATTTTGTTCTGGCTCCATTGGCTCAATTTCACCCTGATCACCGGGGACTGAAGTCGTGCTATAAAGGAGTCTGTTTAACAGTCTAACTGGGTACGAATTATTGACCAACAGAATTTTCAACCTTTCTAAACAATCTTTGTAATATATTGGATCTACAATATTTTTTATCCGTTTTTTCAAACCTAAAACCAAGTTTATTTTGTGTTTAGTTTCATGGTTTGAGTTGAAATTCAAGTATCTGCCAGAACTCATTGGTTTTATATACCAATTGGTTTTTATTATGTGTTCATCATGCCTAATTAGTAAAACGTCCAGAAAAGGAATTTTCTGGTCAATTTCAACCTCATGTGTAAATTGTATATTAACATCAAATGCATTGAACACATTTAATATTTCATCGAAGCCCGTATGTGGCAAGATACAGAAAAGGTCATCAACAAATTTTTTTATATATGGCACCTCAAAAGATAGCCTGGGTAAGCTCTCATCAAGCAAATCATCCATCACCATCTGAGCCAAGATGGGTGAGACAACAGAGCCCATCGGTGTGCCTTTTGTTTGCTTAAAAACCATTGTTGAATCTACAGTATGTTGTTTCAAAAATTAACTTTACTAATCTAACAAATTCTATTTGGTCTAAAGGGCTAATTGGTGCTATGGTGTCCCATCTTTTTCTATTGACCTAATGGATGCTTCTACAGTAATGTTCATAAAGAGGAGACTACGTCCAGACTGGCCATAACATGGTCAGGTGGTATGATGAAATTTTTAATTGAACTACTAAAATCAAAGGAATCTTTAATGTAATAACGGTTGTTGTTATTATATGATGAAGTAAGTATGTCTCTAATAAAAACCGAAATCTTAGTGTTTGGCGTACCTATGCTTGAAATTATTGGTCTCATAGATAAAACCTCTTTATGTATCTTAGGCAGAGCATAAAACTTAGGAGAGACCGAACTGTATGTGTAGAGCTCTCTGGCTTGATTTTCATTTAATTTGTGGTCACTTTTCAGTTTAGAAATGTGTCTATTAATTTTATTTTGAAATTTGTCAGTAGGATCATCGTTTAAAGGTGTATAATAATTAATGTCATTAAGTAATTCTAAAGATTTAGTAACATAAACTTGTTTATCCATTATTACAGATACATTCCCTTGTCAGACTTAGTTACCATTAGTTCATTGTGGTCATCAAGGAATTTTTAGTGTTAAGTATCTCTTTCGTTATAAATGGAGTTTTTTATTTTCTTTTTATTTATGAAATTTGTTATGACATTTGTGACTTTTGCTCTTAATAAATTTCTATCACTTATTTCAGTTCTACTGACAATATATTCTACATCAGCCAAAAAAACTCGTGACATCACATTTTGTTGGATTTTTATAAGCAAAACCAGGTCCCAGCGACAGTATTGCCTTCACATCATTGGGAATATCAACACTTGATAAATTTTTAACCATTTTTCTTGGGTATTGATCTTATGTAAACTTTTATGTTGCATTATGATTACATTTAATTTGTTGTTTTGAATTGTTTTTTTACAATGAAAATTACGATTGTATTGAATGGTTTGTTTTCTAAAAAATTCATTTACTGTGTGTTCAGGTAATACAGATTTAATATCTAATTCTACTTTAAGTTGTGATTTTTCCCAATACACAAGACTGTCGCAGGTAGCCTGAATCTCAATATTAAGGATCTTGGTGTCCAACCTATCATCCAATGATTCCAACCGTTGTATGTATGTTCCAGTATTTCCAGTGTTTGGTATCCCTAACCTTTTCCTTTCTCTGATGTGGTTTGGTAACACTCCCTCTGATCTACATCGCAAGAGGAAAAGTCGTTGATTTCTCAGAGCACAGATCCTGTTATTAATTTTTGCCCAATTTTTCAGGTTTGTAACGATCAATTCACCATAGGTAGAACGCATGTCTTCGAAGAAACCCATTTCTGAAACTGATTGAAGGAAGAAGTATCGAACTTCGTTGACACCAAGAGATAGGTAAGTTATCGGGTTTTTAAGTTCAAAGGGCTCTTGTTACGTAGACTCTTTATTGATTACAATTCCAAGCTTTCGGCTACATTCCAGCCTTCTTCAGGGACTACAAATTTAAAATTGATCGATTACTATTTTGGGTAGAACTTTACCTTATCCCCAGTGGGAAACGTTTTTCTGTTTGAATTCATGATCTGACATTTCGACAGAAATTGTGAGGTTATATTTATCTCGCAAGAATTTAAATTATACTCGCAAAGTTAAAATTTTGCCGTGATTTATCGTACATCTTCTTTGTGATGACAATCGGAAATACATTGATGGAAAGATATTCATCATTACTATGTTTCATTTCTTGAATTTATGTCAACGGAATGAATGGAAATAGATATATAATGGGTTGTTTACTATAACGCAAAATAGTGAATACTTTTTTCTAGGATGAATTGTGAAGGAAAATCGGATTTGCGATGCTATAGTCGCAAAATCGGCTGCGACCTCTAAAGAAATCTTTGGCTGGCCACCAAGTCGCCTCAATCTTTTGTGTGTGTGTACCATCTGCCGCTGAAATTGATGCCTCGTAATACTGACTAAACCAATCATACTTTGAAAGACTACAAATTCGTCTTTTATACTTATTTCATTCATTCGTCCAAACGAAATATAATACAGAGAGACCGAGAATAGAGGCTATTACGTCAGGGAAGACGATAACCCAACATGTTGATTTCGATTTTTAAAAATAATTAATTTCTCCGGAACGAGACAGTTATCAAAGAAAAAATTGTACTAATCGATTGAATATTGTGGACTGAATCTTTAAAAAAATTCACATAAGTTTTCATCACTGGGGTCATTCTGAACTTACATCCCATCAAGGAAAAATTCGAATTTTCGAAAATTAATTTCTCCGGGACGGTTATCAGAAAAAAGTTTGCACCTATCGATTCGCTATTAGGGACTGAATCTTTAAAAAATATCCACAAGCGTTTGTACCAATCTATTCATCATTGCCAATTCAATTGAAATAAAATATGATACGAATTTTTCATTATATTGCAAAGGGAAAATGAGAAATAGACAATATTTAATCTTCATTGATCCTAAAAAATTCCATTCTCGATTAATAGAAATGCTCACTGTTTGAATAAGCTATTGCTTAATTATCCTTGATTATCTTCTATTAAAATATGTTATAATGTTCAATATAATGCTATTCATTCTTCTTTAGTACTCGACACATCTGTTCTTCCTCAATTTTTTAATCTAGGCAACCCAACATACCTTATTTTCGATCTAATATTGCTATAAATGAAAATTTGAGGATATTATACTACGTTATTCTTCCGAATGTAATTTTTGGTGTTAAATTCAAGTACAAAAACTGAAATCAACAATGTTTCTAATTCATTGGATAAGCGAAAATAAACACATTTCTATGACATCTTCCCATTTTTCTGCCGCAATGTCAAAAGTCAACAGAAAATTCTCATCTGTGGGCGCCCACTGGGGATAAGGTAAAGTCCAGCCCTATTTTGAATTATGAAAAAAAAAAAGAGAAAACAAAAATATATTCTAATGAAAAGAACAAAAATAATTCAACAAGATTTTACTTACTATCAATGTGAGGTTTAAAATAGATCTGTCTCTGTTACACATCAAAACCAAAAGGTAAACATACAATTTCTTTTATAACGATGGTACTTTGTAGAAAACAATACTGGCACATTTAGAACCTCGACTCAACATACAATTTTCGTAAAAATATAAAACTCCATTAGATTCTTCAAGATTAAAATGTTCAAAAATTTTTTTATATGTATTATGTCTGACAGGCCATTTTTAGGTTAACCAAATTGTCGAAATCATTAATCGACAAATCACAGTTATGCCAAAAAAGCAGGATTCTGTGTTAGAACCATAGAATGCTGTGGTCCTATTCTTCATACAAAGTTAATTACTTGTAAGGGCCCTTTGCCTTTCAATTCGCCCCTCCCAACTCCTACGCTCCTTGTGTTATGTAGAATATTACAATAAATTAAACTTATATCTTGAGTATCAGTACATACATTGATGTTATTAACGTTTTTATTAATCTCTACTGACTCTAGGAACAACCGTTTTTCTGATTTGAAACGTATCTCAATACTTCAACATTATCAAAGTTCATTTTATGCCCTGTTTCAGTTGTATGCTTCGATAGGCCGGTTTTTACCTAACTGTTGTACGTCCCTTTTATGTTCGTTTAATCTTACTTTTAACTTACGGCCAGTCTGTCCAACATAGCAAGCCTCACATGCACCACAATTTATCTTATATATGACATCCACTGAATCCAACGTATCTTCCTTGTCTTTTAGCCTCGAAAAAATATTACCACTCAATTTATTCGGAATTTTACAAGCTATTTTAAAATTTGGATACTTTTGTTTAATTAATGCAATGATATTTGGTGTCAACTCATTATAATACTCTAATGAAAAATAACAGTTATGATTTTGTTCTGGCTCCATTGGCTCAATTTCACCCTGATCACCGGGGACTGAAGTCGTGCTATAAAGGAGTCTGTTTAACAGTCTAACTGATGTGTAACAGAGACAGATCTATTTTAAACCTCACATTGATAGTAAGTAAAATCTTGTTGAATTATTTTTGTTCTTTTCATTAGAATATATTTTTGTTTTCTTTTTTTTTTTTTCATAATTCAAAATAGTAATCGATCAATTTTAAATTTGTAGTCCCTGAAGAAGGCTGGAATGTAGCCGAAAGCTTGGAATTGTAATCAATAAAGAGTCTACGTAACAAGAGCCCTTTGAACTTAAAAACCCGATAACTTACCTATCTCTTGGTGTCAACGAAGTTCGATACTTCTTCCTTCAATCAGTTTCAGAAATGGGTTTCTTCGAAGACATGCGTTCTACCTATGGTGAATTGATCGTTACAAACCTGAAAAATTGGGCAAAAATTAATAACAGGATCTGTGCTCTGAGAAATCAACGACTTTTCCTCTTGCGATGTAGATCAGAGGGAGTGTTACCAAACCACATCAGAGAAAGGAAAAGGTTAGGGATACCAAACACTGGAAATACTGGAACATACATACAACGGTTGGAATCATTGGATGATAGGTTGGACACCAAGATCCTTAATATTGAGATTCAGGCTACCTGCGACAGTCTTGTGTATTGGGAAAAATCACAACTTAAAGTAGAATTAGATATTAAATCTGTATTACCTGAACACACAGTAAATGAATTTTTAGAAAACAAACCATTCAATACAATCGTAATTTTCATTGTAAAAAACAATTCAAAACAACAAATTAAATGTAATCATAATGCAACATAAAAGTTTACATAAGATCAATACCCAAGAAAAATGTTTAAAAAATTTATCAAGTGTTGATATTCCCAATGATGTGAAGGCAATACTGTCGCTGGGACCTGGTTTTGCTTATAAAAATCCAACAAAATGTGATGTCACGAGTTTTTTGGCTGATGTAGAATATATTGTCAGTAGAACTGAAATAAGTGATAGAAATTTATTAAGAGCAAAAGTCACAAATGTCATAACAAATTTCATAAATAAAAAAGAAAATAAAAAAACTCCATTTATAACGAAAGAGATACTTAACACTAAAAAATTCCTTGATGACCACAATGAACTAATGGTAACTAAGTCTGACAAGGGGAATGTATCTGTAATAATGGATAAACAAGTTTATGTTACTAAATCTTTAGAATTACTTAATGACATTAATTATTATACACCTTTAAACGATGATCCTACTGACAAATTTCAAAATAAAATTAATAGACACATTTCTAAACTGAAAAGTGACCACAAATTAAATGAAAATCAAGCCAGAGAGCTCTACACATACAGTTCGGTCTCTCCTAAGTTTTATGCTCTGCCTAAGATACATAAAGAGGTTTTATCTATGAGACCAATAATTTCAAGCATAGGTACGCCAAACACTAAGATTTCGGTTTTTATTAGAGACATACTTACTTCATCATATAATAACAACAACCGTTATTACATTAAAGATTCCTTTGATTTTAGTAGTTCAATTAAAAATTTCATCATACCACCTGACCATGTTATGGCCAGTCTGGACGTAGTCTCCTCTTTATGAACATTACTGTAGAAGCATCCATTAGGTCAATAGAAAAAAGATGGGACACCATAGCACCAATTAGCCCTTTAGACCAAATAGAATTTGTTAGATTAGTAAAGTTAATTTTTGAAACAACATACTGTAGATTCAACAATGGTTTTTTTAAGCAAACAAAAGGCACACCGATGGGCTCTGTTGTCTCACCCATCTTGGCTCAGATGGTGATGGATGATTTGCTTGATGAGAGCTTACCCAGGCTATCTTTTGAGGTGCCATATATAAAAAAATTTGTTGATGACCTTTTCTGTATCTTGCCACATACGGGCTTCGATGAAATATTAAATGTGTTCAATGCATTTGATGTTAATATACAATTTACACATGAGGTTGAAATTGACCAGAAAATTCCTTTTCTGGACGTTTTACTAATTAGGCATGATGAACACATAATAAAAACCAATTGGTATATAAAACCAATGAGTTCTGGCAGATACTTGAATTTCAACTCAAACCATGAAACTAAACACAAAATAAACTTGGTTTTAGGTTTGAAAAAACGGATAAAAAATATTGTAGATCAATATATTACAAAGATTGTTTAGAAAGGTTGAAAATTCTGTTGGTCAATAATTCGTACCCAGTTAGACTGTTAAACAGACTCCTTTATAGCACGACTTCAGTCCCCGGTGATCAGGGTGAAATTGAGCCAATGGAGCCAGAACAAAATCATAACTGTTATTTTTCATTAGAGTATTATAATGAGTTGACACCAAATATCATTGCATTAATTAAACAAAAGTATCCAAATTTTAAAATAGCTTGTAAAATTCCGAATAAATTGAGTGGTAATATTTTTCGAGGCTAAAAGACAAAGGAAGATACGTTGGATTCAGTGGATGTCATATATAAGATAAATTGTGGTGCATGTGAGGCTTGCTATGTTGGACAGACTGGCCGTAAGTTAAAAGTAAGATTAAACGAACATAAAAGGGACGTACAACAGTTAGGTAAAAAAAACCGGCCTATCGAAGCATACAACTGAAACAGGGCATAAAATGAACTTTGATAATGTTGAAGTATTGAGATACGTTTCAAATCAGAAAAAACGGTTGTTCCTAGAGTCAGTAGAGATTAATAAAAACGTTAATAACATCAATGTATGTACTGATACTCAAGATATAAGTTTAATTTATTGTAATATTCTACATAACACAAGGAGCGTAGGAGTTGGGAGGGGGCGAATTGAAAGGCAAAGGGCCCTTACAAGTAATTAACTTTGTATGAAGAATAGGACCACAGCATTCTATGGTTCTAACACAGAATCCTGCCAGTATTGTTTTCTACAAAGTACCATCGTTATAAAAGAAATTGTATGTTTACCTTTTGGTTTTGATGTGTAACAGAGACAGATCTATTTTAAACCTCACATTGATAGTAAGTAAAATCTTGTTGAATTATTTTTGTTCTTTTCATTAGAATATATTTTTGTTTTTCTCTTTTTTTTTCATAATTCAAAATAGTAATCGATCAATTTTAAATTTGTAGTCCCTGAAGAAGGCTGGAATGTAGTAGAAAGCTTGGAATTGTAATCAATAAAGAGTCTACGTAACAAGAGCCCTTTGAACTTAAAAACCCGATAACTTACCTATCTCTTATGTAACTTTGATTTATGGTTATAATCTATGGTACTATAAATATTAATTCAACAAAAATAACAAGATGAAAATTTAAATAGATGACCGAAAGAGATCGTTGTGAACTGTTGCAAGATATTGCGAGAAATTCCTATTTATGTAACTTTGATATATGGTTAAAATCTATGCTAGTATAAATATTGATTTAACAAAAATAACAAGATGAAAATTTAAATAGATGGCCGATGGAGGTCGTTGTGAACTGTTGAAAAATATTGAGAGAAATTCCTATCTATGTAACTTTGATTTATGGTTATAACCTATGCTAATATCAAATATTAATTTAACAAAAATAACAAGATGAATTTTCAAATAAATGGCCGATAGAGATCGTTGTGACCTGCTGCAAAATATTGCGAGAGTTTCCTATCTATGTAACTTTGAATTATGGTTATAATCTATGCTAGTATCAAATATTAATTTTACGAACATAACAAGATGAAAATTTAAATAAATGGATGATAGAGATCGTTGTGAACTGTTGCCAAATATTGCGAGAGTTTCCTATCTATGTCTCTTTGATTTATGGTTATAATCTATGCTAGTATCAAATATTAATTTAACGAAAATAACAAGATGAAAATTTAAATAAATGGCCGATAGAGATGGTTGTGAACTGTTGCAAAATATTGCGAGAGTTTCCTATCTATGTAACTTTGACTTATGGTTGTAATCTATGCAAGTATCAAATACTCATTTAACGAA
>JARTUT010000701.1:0-22342 GCA_030674115.1 Micraspis discolor
TATTGTGGGTTTCCCACTACTCTACAGATTGGTTAAATTGCATGTGAAAACAAATATCACTTGAACTAAAGTTCCGTATCTTGTACTTCCTAGAATCGTTAGTCTTTTTTCCTAAATTGCACCATTTTTGAGATATTTAAAGTTGAAAGGAATTAAATCGAGATAATCATCTGATGGAACATGAGTGAGTGAATCATTTCTTAGAGGGAAAATGATGTTTCTAAATAATTCAGATTCAATAGTGGATGGTATGGAAAAACGTTATGGTAAAAAAGTGTTTCTTTTGATCTTAAAAATCCATGGTTAAAATAAACGCACTGATCGAAGACTCATCCTGTATATACAACCTCATGAAGCTGGATTATACTCAGTGACGGCTCGTCAGGGTAGGCAGGGTCGGCCTGGCCGAAAAAGAGATGGTGAAAATAATTTTTTTTAATTGAAACTTATTTGAAAAATTAATAGCAATATTTAAATCTCGAGAAATTCTCTAGTATCTTTTCCTCTGCCCTCTATATATCTCATATTTCCACTCAACACATCAAAGTACACCTCAAATAATTTTTATTCCAAGTTCCCGCATCTGTCCTTATACGTAATAACGCAGCTCAGCCAGCCGAGCCACAGCTTTCAGTTAATGATTTCATCTAACACATACGTCGCTCGAAGTTCCTATTATAGAACTCTACAATACCTCGACTGTGACACTTGCGAGGTTGGCCGAGAACGCTTGGCGGTCCCTATGTGAAACGGCAGGCGGGTGAAATTGTTTATTATTATCGATGTTTATTGCAAATATCAAATTAAAAATGGTCATTTAATATCCGACATCTTCATATGTTTATCCTAAACTTGAGATAGAAAGAGAAATCATTATGTATTTAGAATTTTGTCACGTATCATGTTAATAATTGAAATTTTCACCCTCAAATCTCAAATGACTATTATCATAAGTACTTGAATATTATTTTAATTTCAGAAAAAAGTGTATTCGTACTGTATGGAATAAATTTTGTGATTTTCTGACCATAAAAATTCCTTCTTAGTAACTGTAAATAGCAAAACAGCAACCCACGACGTTCATTTTTCAAAGACTAGGTTGGCCAAGATACCCTTGGGGAGGGGGTATATGAGAATTGCATTGCGTGTGTTTACACTTTGATTATCAGAGTTCAGTTCACTAGGTCAGTAGTTTGGAGTAAGATGTTAGTGTGTAGGGCTTAGGGTTGTACGAGTATTCGTTCGTTTTCGGTTACAAGTTGAATGTGAGTGATCCAGATGGCAAGTGTAAGAGAGGTAGTATCAAATTGCGGTGATTTGATTAGTTTTTTAGTAGATAACATGTTTTCCATTATTAGAATAATTCTAATTGACAGCGTTCACAACATGGTGAATATGCTTTTAATTTTACTAAGTTTTAAGATAAATTGTTGGACAGTTATACATTTTAGATATGATTGTCACTTGATGACGAGATATTGTTGATGATGGAGCTCGTGTTGAATGATTATTTGGGCTATTACCATCATCTATTGTGGATGTAATGTTTTCTGACGTTTCGATAAAAAATTGATAATTTTTCAAAAGGTTTTTTAATTTTCCTCCTTGATAAAGATAGAAGATGTCTATCGAAACGTCGGAAAACATTACATCCACAATAGATGATGGTAATAGCCCAAATAATCATTCAACATGATTGTCACTGTATTGGTAACATGTAAACTTGAAAAAGGCTCAATGTACGCCGAAGCATATGTAGTAAAGTATTAATAAAAAAAAGATGAAATCCTAATTTCAATCCAGTGCTCTAATCCCAAGAAAATTGCTTCTAAATTATATATATACATACATATATATATGCTTGGTCTGACCGACCCACTCCTAGAGGGCACGAGCCGTCACTGATTATACTTAAAACTTGATTGATACATTTTCACCAACAATATGCAAACATTCACAAAAACGTGAGGTTAGGACCTTCTTCTAACGCCTTTTCCCGTACTTTGGAACAGTGTGATAGTAGTGAAGACACCACGATTAATTTACAAACATTTATCTCAAACTAAGAATAAGTACTCCCAGTTTTCCTTAAGTTTCGTTCGAAGCTAAAATTTCCATCTCCTCAAAACTAATCAAAAGTAGGTATATCATATCAATCAAATTTGATGTTCGAATAGAATTGAAAGAAAACTCTGAGTAGTAGTAGTAGAGAAATGTAAGAATGTGCGTCAAAAATTTCAATTCTCGATGCTTTCCCAGATACATATTCGATTAACATCGACAGCACTGACGTGGGACTTAGGAAAAGAAAATTTCAGCTTCGAACAAAACTGTGAGTGAAAAGAACTCTAGAACAAGCGCGCAAAAGCTCCCGACCTTACTTCAGTGCCCTTCTGATTTTTTACATAATCTTTTATCAAACTACCATGTGCTGTTACGAAGTGATACTTATAGATATTTATTTTTTCAGATATTTCTCATCGTTCAAGCTATCAGTAAACCTCTAGCCACTAAGGAAAATATTTGGGATATTCTAATAAATGACACCAGTAGCAACAAAATTGATGCAACTGAAGTTATTGGAAAAATTCATAATTTATCAAACAGCACATCATATTTTAAATCTGCGAAAGCACCAGTGACGTCATCTACAAATACAGTAGTTATAATGGTAAATGAAGAACCATTCTATAAGCCAAAGTTACCATTAATATTATCCCCGATAATATTAATGAACGGAAAGCCCTTCCATCCACCTTCGAAGCCATTAACTTCATCTTCACAAGTGAAAGGTATTGCAACAGATGGAGAACCATTTCATCCACCAATAGTAATAGCGGCAAATTCAAATGTAGTAGGTATAGCTTCAGATGAAAAACCGCTCCATTCTCCTCCAGTATCAACGACTTCAACTCTGCCCGAGGAATATATTGTAACATATGGAAATACAGCTGTATCTGATGTTCCCTATTCGAATACGGAAAGTACTACGACAGAAGTAGAACCATACCTTACAACTTTAGTACCAGTAGCTTCATCTCCTCTTGTGGAAGGTATTTTGGTAGATGGTGGACTATTCCATCCACCACCAATACTAACAGCGTCATCATTAAGTATGGAAGATATTTCTTTAAATGTTAGACCATCCTTATCACCCCTAGTACTAGCTACTTCTTCTTCGCACGACGGAGGTATTATGGCAGATATAGAATCATCACATCCGCTCTCAGTACCAACAGCTTCTTCTCCTTCTCCTCAAGAGGGAGATATTGTGACAGATGGCATACCATTCTATGAACCACAAGTACAATTAGGGTCATCTTCAAATGTAGGAGGTGTTGTAACAGATGAAGGAGTTTTCTATCCACCTCCAGTTCTACTATCAACGTCATCATTAAATGGTACTGAAAAAGAGGAAGGAGTATCCCATCCCCTTTCAGTACCAACATCTTCCTCTCCACATGTAGCAGGTATTGGGACAGACGCTGGAGTATTCTACCCATCTTCAGTACTAACAGGTTTATCTTCAAATACGGGAGATATTGTAACACATACAGAACCATCTATTATATCCCCAAAACCAACCGTTTTATCATCACATTTCGAAAGTGTTATTACAGATGGAGGCCTATTTCGACCACCATCAGTACTTACAATGTCATCTTCTATGGGAGTGTCTGAACCATCTGACGGATTATTCACTCCATCTAACGTTCTAGATTCCAAGATTGAAATTTTCAAACTATTAGAATGTATAATAAGAATGAAGGGAGAAGTAGTATCAAAATTATATGCTGTCATCTTAGATAATTGGGATCTGATTAAACATTTGATAATTGCTATTAAGGGCAGGCTTGGGATGTTGAATGCCTTCACACTTAACGGCATAATTATTCTCCGACAAATTTTGGAGTTTACTAATTACTTAGTAAGAAACTGGAAAATTACAGTTCCCAACGCTGATGTTGAATTCTCTACCTTGCTCAGGGAACCATTTGAAACTTCGTTGCCATATTAGATTCGCCTTAATTGTCAACTCTGTGAGTTGTATGTATATACTAGTTTGTAGGACTTAATTTATGAACGTTATTTGTAAATAGTTTTGAAGATAGTGCTATGTATAGACAGTTGTATCTTGTTATTTTTTTAATTATTCTTACAGTATTTTGATCTTACTAACAATTTCATATTTTTTCCACTGGTTCATACCAAAAATAAATTCTTGGTTCACCTTCTTGTAGTTTGGTTTTCAGTTTTCCACCCCATCGATTGATACCATGCTTATGTCTGCAATGAAATATAATTAATATTTCATTTGTGTATTACAATCCCCTTTCAATACAATGATCCTTGTTAAAGTTCTTATACCTGACCGAAACGTCGGTGAATAATACATATAGTGTAAATAAAACAGCCAATATAAGACATTCAAATACCTAATAAAAATTGAATGTATAATGATGAAATTATTGATGTTTGAAATAAATGAATTTTTTCAGATATATCGGGACTTTGAATTCAATTTATGAACGACCAATCATCGAACTGTCAACAACAATTTATTCAGTAAAGTGAACATTTTCATCATGGTGAAGTACATGAACGAACAACGTTTGCAAGTTATAAAAATTTACTACCAAAATTCGGAGTGGGTGACCGCAACTTTAAGAGCCTTAACTCCAATTTTCGGTCGCAATTAGCGCCCTAGACAGGCAATCACAAGTTTGATGCAAAAATTTGAGTCTATATATTCGCTGTTGGATGTTGTCGTGCCACTGAGACAAAGGACCGGTCGTAGTCACGAAAACATCGCTGCCGTTCGGGCCACCGTAGCCGACTACCCATATCAGTCAATTCCACGGCGTTCTCAAGAATTGGGCATCCGTCATACCACTCTATAGCGAATTTTGCGTAAGGATCTTGGTTTACACCCATACAAGATCAAGCTGACTCAAGAATCGAAGCCATTGGACCATCTGAATAATCATGAAAAATATAGGAAATTAGCTGTAACTTTCAATGATTCTCCCATCGAACATAATTTCTATACAAAATACTTAGGAGTTAAATTAGCCTCATCTCCCAATTACAAGGCTCATTTAAATCTGAGTCTAAAGCTGAAAACTAGGAATAATATTCTTCAGAAATTAGCTGGATCATCTTGGGGTGCTGATGCTTTCACTGTTCGCACAGTATCTCTAGCCCTAGTCTTTTCTGCAGCTGAGTATTGTTGCTCTGTTTGGTTTTATAGTGCATATGTTAGGCCCGAAGACCGAAAACGCTCACTGGCCGGAAAAAACGGCCACATCGCGTTCTGGCTGTCTTCGAACGCACAGAACGCGTTTTGGTTGTTTTTAAACGCTCGCAACGCGTTCTGGTAATTGTTAAACAGCCGGAACTCGTTTGTCTAACGGCAATTGGTTCAAATGTAAGACCCTGTAGTTTTTTACATTTTTAGAATAATAAAAATAAGTTGTGTCCGAACATGTTTGGTACTTGTGGTCTAGCATTTCTTTATGAGCACTGAACACATACAAAACTATTTTATATTTGTCTACCGAGTACCTATTGGAATCAACATGTGATACATTATTGGAATCAGCTCAGCTAGAGTAATCCGGAAATGGAGACAAAATAGTTCAATTTAAAAAAATGAGGGTGATGTAATTACTCGAAAATAATTCACGCTGTATATTAGATTATTATTTTAAAATAAGGTAAATTAAAATAAAAATCGATGTGTTTCAGGATTATTTCTTAAAATGGTCTGATTAGCTAAAAATGAATTTGTTCCATACTTTACGGATACAATTTAAATGTACTATGTAATTCGAAATGTCATTCAAACAGTTCTTGTAAAAATAAGTAACTTACCTATGTAAAGTACACAAAAGTTCGGAAAAACCCGTCGTTTGTATTTAATTGTAGTTTTCAATAATTGAATTGTTTCTAATAAAGTATTTAAAGGAGTTATAAATTCAAGTTTGTTTTGTTCTCCAGCATAATTCATTTGCTCAATAAAGAACTTTTCGCCTTTTAATTCATGCATTTATATATTATATGCTCGACAATATAAGTTTATTAGCGTAACTTTCTTCCTAGAACTGAAAAACAATTATAAGAAATTTAATATTGTTGAAATGATTCGGCAAGAAAAACCGAACCCATCTTTGGTATCCAATTGTAGTTGTCAATAATTGAATTGTATTTCAATTTTCAACTTTGTTTTATGAGAGACAATATAAATTGTTATCCTACGCAGGTAGAAAGCGGCAAATAATACAAGTCGAACATTAAGAACGCGTTGTGAGCGTTGAACAATTGACAAAACGCGTTCCGGCTGTTTAACAATTACCAGAACCCGTTGCGAGCGTTTAAAAACAGCCAAAACGCGTTCTGTGCGTTCAAAGGCAGCCAGAACGCGATGTGGCCTTTTTTTCCGGCCACTGAGCGTTTTCGGTCTTCGGGCCTAACACATATACACAAAAAATTGATGCACAATTGAATACATCCATGAGAATAATTACTGGCACCATAAGATCTACACCGGTACCTTGGTTACCAGTTTTGTCTAACATTGTCCCTCCCCATATTCGCAGACAGACTGCAGCTCTGAATTCTTGGAACAAATATCATTCTTTTCCCAATTTATTCCCAATTATTTCAAATATTCCACAAAATAGAATTCCCAGATTGAAGTCACGTAAACCATTATGGCTTAATACGTTCTTCAATATGAACATAAGTGATAAAGAATTATGGAAGACTGAGTGGAACTCTTACGAAATGTTCAATAAGTATCTCGTTTCTGATCCTTTTGAAAAAATTCCTAGTTTTGATCTTCCAAGAAAAATTTGGACAGTTCTTAATCATTTGAGTACAGGTCATGGTCGTACCAATAGCATGCTATTCAGATGGAACTCAGTTCCTGGCACAAGTTGTGGATGTGGAGAAGCAGAAGAAACAATACCTCATCTCATCAATAATTGTCCCATATATAAATTTAAAGATGGTTTTAGGGCTATTCATGATGTTTCCGATTCTTTCTTGGAATGGGTTATAAATTCAAACGAATATGATACGAATTTTTATTATTCAGTTCTTTTTTCTGCTTTTGTCTCTTTATCTCCAGATTCGATGTGGGCAACTTGAAGGAGTCTCCATCAATAGAAGACTACTCTTGAAGAAAGAAGTCCCTAAAATATGTTTCAGCTCATTTTTGTACTTTCACACTTAGTCGGGGAGCCAGGTTTTTTTCCCTAGGCTTTTATGTGATAGGCCAAATTGTATGACACCCCGTCACTAACCCCTGATCTAACGGGTGGTCCATCTAGTGTTTGGAATTTGAACTACCGATTATTTGACATTATAAACGTCAACTATTCTTTTTGACGTGACTAATATTTAGTTGAATGTTTGAAGTTTACGAAATGGGACGCTATTCGCTTGAAGAAAGTTGGGAAATATTAAAAACTTATTTCCAAAGTGGTGAGTCTTCTACTCAAACTGTGAGAAATTTAAGAAAAAAATTCGACAAAAAAAATGTTCCAAAAACCCAATTTGTGGATCAATTTGTGAAGCGTGTTCGTGAAACCAGAATGTTGGTGGATAAACCAACACGTGTACGTACACGTCCGGTCCATTCAACCGAAAATATTGCTGCTGTGGCTGAAAGTGTGCGTGAACAACCATCAACATCAGTTCGCCATCGTTCTCAACAATTGGACATTTCACGCACTTTTTTGATGCGAATTTTGCGTAAAGATCTTGCCATGAAGCCGTATAAAGTTCAATTGGTGCAACAGCTAAAGCCAATTGACCATCCGAGTCGTCTACGGTTCGCAAATTGGGCGGAAAATTGTTTGGCGGAGGATAACGAATTTTATCGAAAAATCATCTTTTCGGACGAAGCTCATTTCCATTCGGTGGTTATGTTAATAAGCAAAATTGTCGCATCTGGGGCACAGAAAACCCGCACGTCGTCATAGAGAAGCCAATGCACCCACAACTGTTGTGTTGTTGTGTGACTGTTTTGTGCGGACTTTGGTCTGGCGGCATCATCGGTCCATTTTTCTTTGAAAATGAAGCAGAAATCGCCGTAACCGTCAATGCCGAGCGCTACCGCGCAATGTTGAACGATTGGTTCTTTCAAGAAATTGAAGCTAACGACTTGGACGATGTTTGGTTTCAACAGGACGGTGCAACGAGCCCTACAGCACACGCCACAATCGATGTTTTACGCCGCATTTTCGGAAATCGAATAATCAGCAGAAATGCTGATGTGAATTGGCCACCAAGAAGCTGCGATCTGACGCCATTGGATTATTATCTTTGGGGAGCGGTGAAAGATAAGTGTTACGCCAACAATCCAGAAACAATTCAAGACCTCAAGACCGAAATTCGAGCTGCTATTGGTGAAATAGAGCCCCAAACAATCGAAAATGTATTAAAAAATTGGGTGGAACGAATAGGCTACTGCCAAGTCAGCCGTGGTGGTCATTTGGCCGAAATTATTTTTCATAAATAAATGTCATGAACCAACCTTTTAAATAAATGTTCAACCATTGGAAAATATTGAGCATTTTTTTTTTTATAGCAAAATTAAATTCCAATTTTTAAATGGGCCCCATTATATGCTTTATTATTTGCTAACTAAATATTGTAAGCCAAAAGTTCAAAAGAATATATATATATTTCTGTAAAAATGTCATTTTTGTCCTACAATGATTTTGATTTAGTGAACATGTTATTCTTGTCCTCGAATGATTCAAATTCGGTAAAAATGTCATTCTTGCTCTTGAATTTTTTTAAATTATTAAAAAAGTCATTCTTGTCTTTGTATGAATTTGATGAAGTAATAATGTCATTCTTGTCCTTGTTCTTGTATCATTTTAATTTAGTAATAATTGATTTTCAAAAATTGTTAGATTTATCTACCAAACTATACATTAAATATGTCAATGTTTTATTATGTTAACGAAGAAAAAACAATGAAATTATATCTCTATTGGAATTATTTTCACATTTTGAATTATTCATGTTTTCTTAGAAACTGGAGCTATTCTTGATCTGAAAATTGGGATTATGCTATACCAGGTATACCGGTATGAAGTGAGCGTCAAGATGTAAATGTCTCGATAGGGAACATTTGTGTGAACGAGCCTTCTTTTTTTTTTGTTTGCTATGAATCTGTGAATCATAAATCATATTCAGTTTACATCAAGTCATTGTTAAATTGTCGTGTTAAAAATGTCGAATTTTGTACCAGTGATGATTTACGGAAAGCATTAATTTTTTGTTTTCATTTTGAATTAACATTAATGAATTAACAATAATCGAACTTCCTTCACATTTTTTCAACCACTATCCCGTTCCACTTAAACTGTTATATATGTATGATCTTACTAAATATGCTTACAGAGAATCAAGATAAGTCATTTAATGAAACTCCATATTTTTCGTTGAATCTTCAACCAAAGGAGTAGACATTATTAGGATTACATATACCTCAATCATAAACTATTTTCAGAGGCCTTACAGTAATATTAATAAATGTTAATATTTTTTTTGAAAAGAGATAGATGGTAGGAAGGAATAACGATTCACAGACTTCAATATATTCCCGCACGATATGTATCTACCATTCATCATTCGCAGAAGTGCAAAAATAATTCTTAAATCCAAATTAGTGATCCAAAATTATATTTTAAAGGCTTAATTGGTGGTAGCAGGATCAAAGAAACGGGAAAATGAAAACTATGTCAGTTCAGGGCTAGACTAAACAATTGTATCCCCCCATTATCCTCTATATAAATAATACAGTTTACAGATCTCAGGTATGTATTTTTCATGGAAGAAATTATCAGACCGCAATGAAAATAAACAAAGTGGTAACTTTGTGACATACGTCGACACACGGAAGTGGAACGAAATATATTTCCGAAACGTCGGCGAACTGACATAGTTTTCATTTTCCCGTTTCTTTGATCCTGCCACCACCAATTAAGCCTTTAAAAAATGCAAAAATAATATCCATTAAAATCATTTATTTGAACCTCAATAATACAGCTAATTATAATATGAAAAGAAATGTTAAATTCAAATAAAGAAACAAGAACGGAGGCTCATTCAACATAGAATATTGCTTGTGTGTTCTGCTCGAAATTAAATTCAATACTCATATGAAAAATAAGAAGTATCCTTGTCTGGAGATAACTACTTGTTCCTGACAATCTTTTTACCCTAAGCCGGGGCATAATTGCCCTATTATTATTATTGTGCTATTCCGGTGAAATGTATCCTTATTTATGTTGATATTAGATCAAATCCTTTTGGTTTATAGCCTATTATTATTATTAGGTCGCAACATCTATGCAAATCCATCCTCTCAAGTGATTTCGAAACTATTTTTAATTTTTTTATGCATGTGATGGTCGCAGGAATGTGATGGTATATTCTGCGAGCCCAATATCGACTTGATTTGTTGTTCGGTTTATTTTATGAACTTCTGTGATTCCATCAAATAAATAAAAAATTCCTATACTTGCTATTGATAGAACGTTGCTATGATGAAATTTCAGGATATACAAGATATCAATAACCTCCATATAAGCACAAATTTTTGATGAAGTATAAGAAAATAAAGTTTTGGGTAACTTTCAAGCATTTCTTATCGTGACGTTTTCTCCGAAATTCTGCAATTTTATTCGACTCAACCATATTCAAACATCTTCCAAATAATAATTTGATTGGATGGATATTCGAAAATGACAGACATTTGGGTAAAATGAAAGCACGCTATTCTACTAGTTGAATGAAGTAGGAACCAGAGCAGAAAAACATAAAAAACGCGTTGTCTTGATTCCTATTGAAATCTTCTTAAGGTCTCTATAGATACCAAAAATCGCTCCATTATTTGCAATAATTGTCGAAATCTAAGAAAGAATTCGTAACCTATATTAATTATGTATTGTCAATGTGAAAACAGGCATAGCCGATATCAATCGAAATTTTTTATCAACTGTTTTGAGATATTTAATTCAGAAATAGTTTTCAAAATTATAATTTAAAAATCAAATTTTAAGAAATTTCATAATAGAATTTATAAAGTTTAATTGAGATAATAGGAGTCCACGATGTTTCAAAAGTATGGCCAACTATTAAAACCTCATATCCCAATAGACAGAGGTGATGCAGTTGATATGCTCAATTTTGATGTGATGACATGAGGGCTATTTGATGCTGATTTAATATACAGTTTCAGGCTCTTTGCTCCAATTAGAGGTGAAAATAGATACCAACAGTTTAATTGAAAATGTGCGGCATCTTGTCTGCAAAAAATTTGTTGTGGTTTTGGCCAGGGACGCCAGTTTTGCGACCCATACTATCTCTGCAGTATATAAATAATATGGACTTTTGGTACTGCGACTGTTTGTGCATTTTTTTTGATGACACCTTTGTTATTAATACAGGGTTGGGATAAAGTTTGGCACAAATTATTTTATTTAAAACTAAACGGGCGATATTTTTGAAATTTTGCAGCTGCGTGTAATGGACCACAATGCATCTGATTAGCATATTTTCATTAATGAGATACTTCCGGTTTAACCGGAAATGACAATTGTTTTTTATTTCAATGGGACACCTTGTATATTTCTGCAGATTCTGTGCTCCTTGTTTCGGATCTGTCCGTATCAGGTTCCATGTAAAAATTCTCTGTAAAAAGAAGAAATTTGGTATTTTTGTACATTTGAGAAAAAATACATTCAAATGAATAAATCGTTGTTATTTGTATCAATAATGAGAAATAAAACGAAATACCTTGTAGTAGATAACTCTTTCAGCTTTTCATGACGTATTTTTTATGAAAATCTATAAAAAGAAGAAATACAGGGCTTTTACTAGTAGAAAAAATTTATTAAAAATAATTTTAAAAAAATCATTTTAAATGTTCGAAGTCCTTGCCATTCAGCTCCTAACAATATGCCTATTCTATGTCTATTAACAAATTCTTGAGTAACTTTTCTCAAGACTTTTCCATGTATTAATGCAGATTCATCAAGAATCCGTTGTCTCAATTCCTGCAAGCATGCTGGTCGATAATCATAAACACGTGCTTTTAAATAACCCCAAAGAAAAAAAGTCTAATGGGCTGAGATCTGGAGAACGAGAAGGCCACTCTATGCGTCCTCTACGTCCAATCCATCGATTTGGAAAAATATCATCTAGAAAATTCCGAACCCGCGTATCATAGTGATGAGGTGCTCCATGTTGTTGGAGTGTGGGAATGACTTGATTCTTTAGTAAATCTAGATACTTTTTCCATTTAAGTTCCCGTTCATGAAAAATGGGCCTATTAGCCTATTTTTTACAATTCCCATCCAAATATTCAACTTTTCTGGTCGCTGGGTTTGTGCTTCATCAATCCAATGAGGATTCTCAGTTGACCAATATCTTGAGTTATGGCAGTTAACCGTTCCATTGCAAAACGTTCGTCGTCATCACAGATGTTCATTAGCCGTTCGCAAAATTCGAGCCGTCGATCAAAATCACCCTCTGACAATTCTTGGACTAATCGTTCCTTATACGGATAAAAATTTTCCTTTTTTAATATTTTTCCTACGGAACGTCGACTTATGCCGTAGTTCCGCGCCAGAACTTTGGTAGAAGTTTGAGGTGATTCCTCTAAATCAATGGCAATATTTTGTCTCATCGATTCGTTCGTTACGTCCCGTGGTCTTCCAGATCTTGGCAAATCCTTGACCATTCCAGATGCATTAAAAGGTTGTTAAGTTCTAGTTACTGTTGATCGTGATATTGGATTTTTTTCAGGATGTAAATCATTGAAAATATGACACACTTCTTCATGAGTTCTAACACGATCACCATAACCGATCATGATTAATATTTCATTACGATCTTTTTCACTCAAATTGACCATTTTCAAATGTATTCACGATTTATTTTCACAAACTAAACTTCAAAAAACGTGGAGACCGTTACCTACTACAAAATATTTTGTTTTATCTATGGATTTACTATGGATACGAACAACATCAATTTATTTATCTGATCCGAAACAAGGTGTTCTTTCAGAATCTGCAGAAATATACGAGGTGTCCTATTTAAATAAAAAAAGGTCATTTCCGGTTAAACCGGAAGTATCTCGTTAATAAAAATATGCTCATCAAATGCATTGGGTCCATTACACTCAGTGCCAAATTTCAAAATTATCGTCCGTTCCGTTTTAAATATATTAATTTGGTACCAAACTTTATCCCAACCCTGTATTTCAAAATATATGGAGGAACAACAAGTTAAGTGTTTGAATAATAAACGATGTCGAGAGTATGGGACTTTTTGGATATGGTCCTGGACAATAAATTGAATTGGTTTTCTCATGTGGACCTTGTATGCTTCAAATAATATAATATTCTCTTTTTATTGGGAAAATAGAAGACATGTGGTATTAATCTTCTATAATATAAAAATGAATCGCAAAATGTGTTGGTAAGCGCATAACTCAACAACGCCTGGACCAATTTGGCCAAATCTTTTTTTTAATGTTCGTTGAAATTCAAGGATGTTTTTTTACGAGAAAAATTAGAATTATTGCTGGTAAAACCCTAAAAATAGCCCTTTTCTTTTTCCCATACAAATTATTTGTAACTAAAACGTGTTCAATTTGAGCTTTATTGCTATGGTATAAAGTTCATATTAAATTACAAGCACTCACTGTTGTCTAAGCAATATAGGTGTGTTCAATATGCAAAGCAATGAAACTCCAACCTGCAACGTTTCGAAGAACTCTGCAATGGCAAAGGTTTTGCAGCAATGTAAATTGATTGTTTGGGATGAATGCACGATGGCACATAAAAAATCTTTGGAGGCTTTAGACAGAACCTTAAAAGATCTACGGAGCAATAATAACCGATTTGGTGGTGCAATGATTTTATTAGCAGGAGATTTTCGTCAAACATTGCCAGTTATTCCACAATCAACGCCAGCTGATGAACTCAATGCATGTCTAAAGTCCTTCAATTTGTGGAACCATGTCAAAGTACTTCATTTGAGCAAGAATATGCTTGTCGAGTTGCAAAATGACCAATCTGGAAACATATTCTCTAAACAACTCATTGACATTGGTAATGACAAATTTCCTATAGACATGTTGACTGGCTGCATTAACTTTCCTCAAAGTTTTTGTCAGTTAACTCGATCAAAAGATGAACTTATTCAGAAGGTGTTTCCAGATGTTTCTCAAAATTACAGAAACCATGATTGGTTGAGCGAACGAGCTTTACTGGCTGCAAATGAATTAAATTTCAAAAATCAAGAACAAATTACAGGCGAATTGAGGATATATAAATCAGTTGATTCGGCTACTAATCAAGATGATGTAGTCAACTATCCACCGGAATTTTTAAACTCGCTGGATTTGCCAGGATTGCCACCTCACAATCTTCAATTAATGGTTGGATTGGTGGTTATAATGTTGCGAAATATCAACGCGTCTTTGCAACGGTACACGGTTAGCGATAAAAAAATTACTAAACAATATAGAAGCAACTATACTCAAAGGAAAGTATAAAGGAGAAGATGTTCTCATACCGCGCATCCCAATGATTCCGACTGATGTGCCATTTAAGTTTAAACGACTACAGTTTCCAGTGCGGCTTGCTTTTGCTATGACTATAAACAAGTCCCAGGGGCAATCATTAAGTGTTTGTGGTATTAATCTAGAAAACCCATGTTTCTCACATGGTCCGTTGTATGTTGCCTGTTCCCGTGTTGGAAAACCATCAGATTTGTTTATCTATGCGCCAGATAATCAAACAAAAAACATCGTATACCACAAAGCACTACAATGATAATAATAATTATGATTCACATGATTAACAATAAAGCGATTACTTACTTTTAAATCCTTATATATATATAAAACATATGTTTTATTTAATTATTTTTTTTTCACAACGCCCTATCACCAGGGTGACGGTTCTGTTCAGGGGAATTTTTTTAAATACGTAGGCACAAAAACTGCCACATTACAAATCTTTTTGACAGGACGAAGTCTGTCGGGTCAGCTAGTGAAATAATAAAAACTACTGTTGCAGTATGATACTCATTATAGGTACGCAGCGTTCTATCAGAAGAAGATACTGGAGAATTTTAATTTATATGAGAAAATCGCAGAAGCCTATAAAATGAACTAAAGAATCGATCTTTTTTCACTTCTGCTAATGATAAACGTTACGCATCGAAAGAGAATATATTGAAGTTGTAGAATTGTTATTATTTACCAACTCGAATCATCCTTTCTTCTTAGAAAAAAAATTATATTCATTTACATTTCTTCAAGGGTTATTTTCCGTTGAAAATGCTTTCGGTCATAGATAATCATAATAATGTCTGACTATCTAGCTTGAAGTTATTAGGTATGCCGGTATGAAATGAGCGTTTTTTTTTTTGTGAAAAATAAACAATAATTATTAATGAGAAAATAAAGAACATTTCATTCAAAGTACCATGCTAATAAAATTGTTCGTCTTTTAAACCAAACCAACCAGACACCCAATTTTCGACCTCCTCGTTGGAATCAAAGTGCTGCTAAGCCAATGCGTGTCCCATCGATGAAACCAAATGGTAGTCGGAAGGAGCCAAGTCTGGTGAATACGGCGGATGGGGTAGCAGCTCCCAGCCAAGTGTTTTGATTGTGTGTAGGTACATTGTAAAATTATCTTGCCGTGTCTTCTGGCCCATTCTGGTCGTTTCTCGATCAATGTATGGTTTAAATTGTTGTCGGTAGCGATCAGTATAAAGGATTTCATCAGGTTTTAGGAGCTCATGGTACAACACACCTTTCTGGTACCACCAAACACACAACATTGTCTTCTTGCCGAATCGATCTGGCTTTGCAGTCGATGTTGATAGTTGTCCCGGATTAACCCATGATTTTTCCGTTTAGGATTCTTAAAATAAATGCATTTTTCATCGCCAGTAACAATCCGATACAAAACCGAATTTCTTTCGTGTCTTTGAAGCAAAATTTCACGAGTTTTTTTTCGGTTCTTCATCTGTCTTTCATTCAATTCATGTGGCACCCATTTTCCACTCTTTTGGATCTTTCCCATAGTTTTTAAACGGTTAGAAATTGTTTGTTGCGCAAAATTAAACATTTCTGCAATTTGCTTCTGATTCAAAGTGTCATCTTCTTCCAATATCGTTTGCAATTGGGCGTCTTCAAACTTTTTTGGTGGTCTTCCACGTCTCTTATGTCTCACATCAAAATCATTATTTCTGAACCGCTAAAACCATCTTTTGTATGTTGCTTCTGATAGAGCATGATCACCATATGCCTCGACAAGCATTCGATGCAACTCAGCAATACTTTGCTTCAAATGAAAACAGCTTTCCGAAAATCATTGCTGGTACAAAATTCTACATTTTTAATACGATGAAAAAATATGATGTTGTCTGTTCAATGACTTAATGTATACTAAATATGTTTCACAGATGTCATAGCAAACAAACAAACAAAAAATAATGGCTTGTTCAAAACAAGTGTTCCCTGTCGAGACATTTGTATATAAAATGACATAGTTTAATCCTGTGAGGTTTTTTGTGAGATGATAAATTACAGTTTCAAGTGGAAATTGAACTGAAGAACTGTAAGTTCAAGATATTCGTTCGTTAATTCTTCTATATTGTCTACCCACGTTGTTTTTATCGTACTTTTCCAGAGTCGGCGATGAGACTTTAGAATACGCATACAAAAGTTCCTCACCTAACGTCAGTGCTTTTCTACATCTTTCAAGGCATTGAACGAGGTAAATTGGGATGATCTTCATTAGAATTCGAAATTTTTGAAATCAACAAATACGCTTGGAATTTTGGAAATTCTGCTGGGAAAAGAGGTACATTTGATGTCAATTATTTTAATGACTGAATGTTTATTCATCTTGGTGGTATTTCCTCATCATATTATCATAATTCGAAGAATCACTGTTGAACATATAATTCACTATTGCTGCCAAATTTCAACTATTGGTTTTTAATGCCCTTCGTACTAATTACCCAGAAATTTTAATTAACGAGAAACTTGCAGGTGAACTATAAAATATTTCCACCTTGCCAACTTTAGTCAATTCAGTTTCAGGTGTTCACAGTTCCACACTGTTCAATTTGAACTTTCATCATGAAGTCGCATGTTTTAGCTGTGAGTATAATTTTGGATTTGAGTTATATTTTCTGCCTCGATTCTTTGTCCAATTCTGGAGATTCATGCTTAATTTTGCTGAATTTTCATATATTATTGCAATTATTTGATGTAATTTGAAAAAACATCTTTTAAACATAAGTAGATTCAATAAACTCTATTCACATTTAATTCTTCGAAATAAGACATTAACACAGTTGATAGAAGTTGACAGAAATTTTTTATGATGAAACTCGTGTAGAATCAATTATTTGGGAAAGAACAATCATCTTTTATTGTTATTCTCTCTAAAGTTTCGACAGACATCCTCTGTCGTTTTCAAGGCATAAAATTAGCTTTTAAAAAAGCTGAAAATATACGAAATTTTTTCTATTTTCACTAATGAGGGTCAAATTGACAGAACTCAGGAAACTAGATCAAATTTATTCTTATCTGGGGATTGAAGACTTCTTCAAGTTTATTCCAACAATTGGCTTCCAAACTTCTGGCAACTCAATGGATGATGCTCTTATGGAATTAAGAGCAATTATTCATGAATGCGGCTCTTTAATTTTTCACTTGTAGGTTTCTCTTCGGAAATAACTTCTATATTTTTTTCAATAATTTTTCAGATATTCCTTATTGCCGTGACTTTCGCGAAAGGGCAAAACACCAATGAAAACATTTGGGATGTGCTAATAAACACAGATTTCAATGGTACGAACTTTGACGGACCTTTCATTTTCCCACGAAATCCCGGCCCAACCTATGCGACCACATATGGACAACCCGCACCTGCACCAGTGGCATCTACAAACGTAGGAGTGGCTCTGACATCTGGAGCACCAATCTATAGACCATCACTACCAGTGCCATCAACTTCGAATGTTGGAATTGGTTTGTCAGCTGGAGGAACATTCTCTCCCTCAGGTGTCATAAATTCCAAGATCGAAATCTTGAAACTGTTGGAGAGTTTCGTAAGATTGCAAGGAGAAGTTGGACCAAAATTGTATGCTATAGTTGTGGACAATTGGGATCTGATCAGCCATTTGACAAATGCTATAATAAGCAGGCTTGGAACATTGCAAGCTTTCACTGTTAACGGAATAATAATTCTCAGAAAAATTTTGGAATTTGCCAGTAAATTATTTAGTAATTGGAATGTCACTGTACCAAATGTCAATGTTGATTTTTCCACCTTGCTCAGAGAATCTATAGAACGATCATTATAGATCAGGTAATGTTTACCCATTATTAAACTCAGTGAGTTGATTTTACTGTTCTCTACATTGGAGAATTTTCATTGATGAAGAAGTATGAATTATTATACCACGCTTAAGCTAGAATGCTATCAATTCCTGTTCATTATAGATGTAAAGAAATTGAAAAAATAAATAACGAATCAAATATTCTCGTATTATTTAGTCATGATAAATCATAAGAGAAAAAAGCACAACAAAAATGACTTGTTTGTTGTAAATAATCCTTCATAATCCGCAAAAATTTGTGTGGTAATCGAACACTAAAGGAGTCTCTGACCTTTAGTTGTTAAAGTAGACAAAAAGCTCATTTTCTTAAACAGAGGTGTTTCATCGGTGACACACAATACTTAATTATATATAAAAAATTGAATCAATCTATTGAGACTATATTCTGAAATTGTTCTGAAATACAAAGAACTTGTACAAAATTAAATGGGTGAGTCTTTGAGTAATTTTAAGATGAAAAGCTCCTTCGCAATACGCTTTGTTTGTTCGACATCTTGATTAAAGATTTCTATGTCAGTGGATTGGAGGAAGGAAGCCACAGTCATGGTTGTTTTGAAGCTCAAAATATTCACGTGTCATTAAGATAAATAGCATCGGTTCGGTAATGGAGCGATTGTAGGTTATGCTATAATTGACAAAAGTATAACAATAATTTAATGAACTATTTCACGATTAGTCAAAAATCAATTGCTTTACTATTCGATAGAACTCCTTATCGAGGGTAGCTATGATTTCAATAAATTAAAACATAAATGTTAAATCTTCCACATATCATAACAACGTGTCTGAAATGAAGGGTTGGAACAGCCAGCTGACAAAGGGAACACTTTTCTCCTATATCAAACACATTGAAGCTGGCTTTTTAAAAATAGAGTTACAAAAATTTTAATAATGTTTCCTAACTTCAAATTTTAAATTTAAGATTTATGAACAATTTAATCACAGTTTATTCTTATAATAACATATTCGAAATTATTACTAGTGCACAACAAATTACAATTAAATTTGCAAAAATAATTAAGTAACTAATTGAACAACAACTTTTATTCAGTTTATTTGCTAAATAAAATAATGTCAATACAAAATTTAATATTTTAAAATGATAAAATCAGTCGAGTGTAAATTTGAACAATGAATTTTATTCAAGTATTTTGTAAATGCAAAATGATTCTCTGAACGAAGAATTTTATGAAACCATTCTATCAGTATTTTATTGTGGCGCTTTAACATTCAACTGTCGTAAACTGATTTTACAGACAACCGATTTTTTTTATCCACACTTCTCTACCCAAATACGACCCTGTCCTAAAATCAAAGCATACATTTTCTTGCAGAAAATTACCCGTCCCTATAACCTTCAAATTTCCATTCACAATATTAAGGGTTGCTAAAAATATTTATCCACCACGTTTGCGCAGCGGGAACCTCGAAATTCTTGCGTGGAAAATGGAAAATGTGGGAGGAAAGACGAAGCTCTGCTGCCACCAGTGGTGATCAAAATGCCAGCTTATAAACGTCTCGCCATCCATGGAAAATGAAATGTCTCATTTTTCCATCAAAAAAACATCCTCACCCCCATATCCGATCAGTACGAACTCAAAAAGAATTAAGGTTAATTTAATTAAGAGAATCGATAGCTATGCTCAGATAGAATGAAATGGAAATTTGGTGCCACTCATGTGATAATACAAACGAAACAATGGAAATCCATTTGAAAACTGACGGTTGCAAAGTTCAACAAGTGTAAGGTTCAGCCATGAATGATCTGATGATCGCTTTTTAATTAGGCATATTAATTACAGTTACACGAAGAAAAAAAGGTACGAGGTCGGAATAATATTCAAAATGTGAAAATTTTATGTATTTCAACTATGTCATTTATCTCGTGCTGTTTCAATTGTGGGGAAGTGAGAGATGTCGCTGAAAGTTTCATTCAAAAATGTTCCGATGTTGGATGTAAGTACTAATGTGTTTGTGTGCTCTCAAAATTTGGTTCAGTATTGACCTTTGAACTTCTAGCGTTCAAACTATCTTCTGGTTACTAGAATTCATTAGATTAAATGAATGTTTGTGTCATAGTATCATTAGATATTTTGAACGGACGTTTAATACTTCACCTTTTATCATTTACCTATTCAGTTCAAATAAACAGTGATAACAATTTTCTAAAGAAACTCCCGATGAAAACATTTAAATCATTTTGAAGTGAAAATGAAATCCATTCTCTGGTACTACAGAGTACCATTTTTATAGTGGAGAGCTCTGTGGTAATGTGATCCTTGATCAAAGTTGCCAATACTACTAACGTTTTCCGACCAAATCAGCTCCCTTATAAAGCTTTGAATAATTAAAAAATAAAAAAATAGAAAAACACTGACGTGATGTCAAGAGCTTCTGAGCGTTTGTTCTAGGGTCTACTCCCGAAATCTGGAACATTGCGATACTACAAAATACAACAGCCACGATGAATGAGCTCGAATTAAAATTAACTATTCACAGTTTTCAATAAGTTTTGTTCGATGCTGAAATTCACCTCTCCTAAAAACCAATCAAAACTTAGAATATCAATTCCATCGAAAACCATTTAAAATAAGAGTATACTTCTTTCACTTGACTCTTATACTTTAAAATACCCTATACAGGGTAAGTCTTTGACCACTGCGTTAATTTTAACCATAGGTTCTTGAGATCAAAAGAATCAAAGTTTAGTTTGAATGAAAATTACCTTTCCCAGCATCCATTATTGAATCTGAATTGTTTAAAACATCATTTTCCCTCTGAGAAATGATTCACTCACTCATGTTTCATCTGATGATTATATCGATTTAATTCCTTTCAACTTAAAATATCTCAAAAATTTAGGAGAAAAGATGATGAATGATTTTATCTGCAAAAAAGACTAATGATTCTAGGAAGTACAAGATTCGGACCTTTTGATCAAATGATATTTGTTTTTCATGCATTTTAACCAATCTGTACAGTAGAAGTGAGAAACCCACAAGCAATGGAATAAATCTATTGATACCAAAATATGCATGAGTGTTATCAAAAACCTTCTACAAGAGATCATTTCAATTGATATTGTCCTTTGAATATTACAGGTGGAAATTCAATTTCTTCATGAAATTTCAATTTCTTTTGAATGGAGCCAAATTTGGAAATAATGTTATAGGAAGAAAATGTTTTTTTTGACGTTAACAATCTATGGTTAAAATTAACGCAATGGTCAAAGACTCACCCTGTATACGCGTTTTGGTTGTTTTTAAACGCTCGCAACGCGTTCTGGTAATTGTTAAACAGCCGGAACGCGTTTTGTCAATTGTTCAACGCTCACAATGCGTTCTTAATGTTCGACTTGTATTATTTGCCGATTTCTACCTGCGTAGGAAAAAATTTATATTGTCCCTCATAAAACAAAGTTGAAAATTGAAATACAATTCAATTATTCAATTGGATACCAAAGATGGGTTCGGTTTTTCTTGCCAAATCATTTCAACAATATTAAATTTCTTATAATTGTTTTTCAGTTCTAGGAAGAAAGTTACACTAATAAACTTATATTGTCGAGTATGAAATATATAAATGCATGAATTAAAAAGCGAAAAGTTCTTTATTGAACAAATGAATTTCAATTTATTTTCTACAAATCCAACTTATTGTGGAGAACAAAATAAACTTGAATTTATAACTCTTTTAATTACTTTATTAGAAACAATTCAATTATTGAAAACTACAAAACTAAACTTTCCGAAATTTTGTGTACTTTACATAGGTACGTTACTTATTTTTACAAGAACTGTTTGAATGACATTTCGAATTACATAGTACATTTAAATTGTATCCGTAAAGTATGGAACAAATTCATTTTAGCTAATCA
>JARTUT010000266.1:0-22329 GCA_030674115.1 Micraspis discolor
GAACTGAAAACTATGGAATCAAAGAGTATACACTAGCTAGCGCATACTGCAGACAACCTGGAAGACACGGGGAAGCGCAATATACATAAAAAAGGAGATATGTACAAGGAAAGACAAGATCTCATGAGACTTTCGGAGGAAGGATTCATCGAGATTGCGGCAGTAGATTTGGTGAAAGGTTCAATCAAATATACAATCCTATGTATCTACTAGTAATGTAACGAATATTCGCATTCGCATTCGCATTCGCGAATATTCGCATATATTCGCATATTTTCGATATTCGCATTCGCATTCTTATTCGCAAAAACGATGCGAATATTTAGGGAATGTATTTAACAAACAAAAAGGAAATCATTATATGGTTGCATATGAAATGATAACACAACTGATAAGATTTATATATTTTTATTTAATCATACTTGAATTTAAAAAAATGGAACAGTCTTGGTAAGCAACTAAATTAGAAACACTTTCTCTTTGTTCTTGATAGTCTAATTAAAATAACAATTAAAATATAACAAAATCACAACTCAACTCCACCACAGAAAAAATGTGAATGTCCACATACCTTACATACATTTTGAAAAAATCTAATTCTAAATTCAAGTATCTTTTTGTGAAAAAGAGCTTTAAGATCAATCAAATCTAAGTATAATATTAATTTATAACTTTTTGGCTTTAATTATATATTTTCCATCCTATATATTTCTAAAAATTAAATATGATAATGAAATATAGACTTAAAAAAACCAAATAATGAAACTTGTCTATTAGTAAATAAACTTTTTACAAAAAAAAAAACAAAACATTTATTTCTATTTAAAACAAAAGTAAAGTTCTAATATTTATAATGTTACTATTTGGTTTCAACTGCACATTTTTTCACTAATTTTCTTTTTCTATGAATTAAAAATAATGAAATATAAACTACACAATTATAGTTTTACTAAGTTGACACAGCTGATTCATTAAAACAATTAAAAACTCCTTTATAACTTTTTAAATTCTTAGTAATTAAATTGAAGTAGAGGAATGTTAAATCTTTAAAATAAAAGTTTTGAAGCTCTTTCTCCGTGCAGCCTGTTTCGGTGAGGTGTGTAAAGAAGTCCAGGCCCACTGAAAACTCCTTTCACTAGAGGGACACTTGTAGGTGGAGTTACCAAATATTCTCTGGCTACAGGAGAGAAAGAATACCATATTTATTTACATTTGAAATTTAACATTCAAATTCGCATTCGTGACGCACCATTCCGCGAATAATTGGGAATGAATATTCGCATTCGCATTCGCGAATGTGAAAAATCCAACATCTGTTACACCACTAGTATCTACACCACCACTTCGGAGAGCAGCAAGATATTTCTCCAACAAACTGGAGGAAGTGTTAGAAGTCATTGGATGGACCAACCAAACGGTATTGGGATTTGTGGAGATTTCAGCATAGACATATTAAAGGAAGACAACAGCCCAGAGTTAGGGACTTTTGTGACCTCACGAACTCCTTTTGGCTTTCATCCCACAATACACGAACCTACTAGAACAGCAGCAACAAGTCAAAAGTTGTATCGACAGCATTCCTATCTAACAACCGAAGTTACTTAGCAGAAACATTATCCACTAAATTGTCAGACCATGATAAAGCTCAATTGATAACCCTTATCCAGCATGAATCTACACTTCCTACATACATTACAAGAAAAAATTCTTCAGAGCAAAACATTAGTGGTCCTACAGAAAGCCTGGAGACAAGTTGACTGGAGTGGAGTGTACGAGCTTTCCATAGCGGACAGTGAATGAGCAGTGGAGATACTTTCATGGAATGCTTTCTCGCTGGAGTTGGATCCCGCTCATGCCCAGTTAAAAATGTTCCCATGAAAAGAGAACAAAAAGAAGAATCTAACAAAAGCCAAGACTCGAAGGAATGTAAAAATAGACTCATTATACTTTTTACATGGCAAACTATAAATCCCATTTTCAGCAGAAGACACAAGTGTGTGAAAAAGAATATGACAAAAGGCTAAGGAGAGAAGGTCAAAGCATACAAAGAGCAAATCCTCACATCCAGACAACAAGAGCAAAAGCTTGTAGACCACAGTCAGGAGCATTAAGGGTCAGCATAAAACGAACAACATTCAAGTCCCTGGAGATGCTACCAAACTAATGAATGACTTCAGCAACTACTACCTAACATCTGCCACCAACAAACCTAGAAAGAAATGCGAACTGAAACATAAGATTCACAAAATTCTGAAACACTAACCTTCATAGAAATCACACAGAAGAAGAAATAATCAAGATAGTATCTATGCTGAAGGAACAAAAAAGTTGTGGAGAGGATGGCATTCTGGCTTCTATATTAAAAATGTATACATGTGATTGTTAAGCCCATTACCTATATTGTGAACAATTCCTTGAAACACAGCATCTTTCTATGACCTACTAAAGAGGGCAATTGTTGTTCCCAGTCCACAAGTGATTTGAAAGCCCTGGAGTTAATAGAAAGCTACAGACCCATAGTCTCTACCAGCCTTCTCTAAAATTTTTGAGCTGGTGGTAAGCGATCAACTGATAACCTTTATCACAGAACACAACATCCTGTCACCGAACAACATGTGGATTACATCAAGGGGAAATCCTCAAACTGCCATCTACGACTTTATCAAGAACATCTCAACAGCCTTGGAGAATTCTGAAATAATAATAACTCTTTTCTAGATCTGTCGAAGGCTTTCGATAGTCTAGAACATCCTACATCTAGCAAAATTCAAGCAATATGGTATCAGAGGACAGCATTGCACGATGTTCCAGACTCCTATCCTGCAATCTCGTTCTCAAAGGATGCTAATTAGTAAAAGATGGAACACAATATAAATCCAGCTCGAAAATGATAGACAGCCAGGAGTTCAGTAGAGCGGCATACTTGAGCCCATCATCTTCATTATCTTCATAAATGACATCAATGAAGAAACCAGCGATAAAAAACATTTCAATCTTGAATTCATGCAGATAAATACTAAGTATTATCTCTTTAAAGGCGAAACAATCCCCTAAGGTAGCAGCTCTTTCCGGCATACACACTCTGCAAACTGAGAGAGTGGTTCCAGACTAACAGGCTATCGCATGAACACTGAAGAAACACAGGCTATATTATTCAAAACACACCTAACTCTAGACTCAGTACACCACAACAGCTGGAATATAGCGAATTATAATCTGCCACTATCTGGAAACAACAAAATTTTAGGGACTACACATAAATGAAAATCTAAGCTGGAACGAGACATCACAGAACTGGGAAAAAACTGAGTCACCATCTGCCACTCATTAGGGTGCTTAAAAAATACCTAGAATTCTCCACTTGATGAAAGTGATATACCAGACCCTTGTATTTGAGGTCAAAACTTCGATACATGATCATGTTTTATGGTACCTCTTCGGAAATCAGAGAAAATAGCTGTGTTGCAGAAAAGAGCCCTACGAAACATCTATGGGATGAAAGCTGAGATTCACCTGCAGAGAGTAAGTTCCGTGAGCTAGGACTGCTCCACTGCAGTTTGCTGTCCACATCCAAGAATGCCTCATCTTCCTGCCTTCAAAAATAGACTAACTCTTCGAAGAGAGAAATCAAACAGCGGACATTACACCAGAACAACTCATTTGAAATTTCCAGTTCCCACAGTTTTATCCCCTAACAGAAAGAGGCCCCAAATATGCCTGTGTAAAATACTACAACAAGACTCCTCCACATGAGAAATAAGAAAAGAAACTTGAAAAAATTCAAAAATTAATCTACAACTTCTCCTCCAAGATGAGAGCCATATACTGCAGAGAATACCTGGAATATAGCAGCAGCAGATTGCTAAGTTCACTAGACTGACACTACTTTTATTTCAAGGTACAGAAGTATTTTTCAAAAGTGTCGTATTTTATTTCAAATAAAGATTATTATTATTATTATTATTATTATTCCCCGTGTTCCCAATTCCTTAGCTCATACAATATATATAGTTATGGCTCACATGCCTAGGGCCGTGACCATGACGATGGTCATAATTTATCATTTGTGACTATATGCATGATTATTATCCTGTTGCATTATTGAAGTATACATTTGCCATGATTATTAATTCTTGCTGTATCATTCAGAAGTTGCTATATTTACCGTATGTTACTATACTCTTGTATTATGGAAGTTTGCTCTGATTTATGCCTTGATTATCGTCTGTGCGGTATTGTTATAGTTTCTCTTCCTGGATTGTTATACTCACGCTTGCTAACTGTTAATATCTCATCATTTAGTTTCCAAACAAATTGCCCTAACACCACCTAAAGGGGTTTTATGCCTGAGGCTTTCCCTATATTTTTAGACCCTTAATAAATAGCTGATTGTCTGGGTCTAACCGTTGTGTTTTTATTTACCATCTTTTGTTTCTCAATTATTTTCACTAATCTCAATTATCACAGACAGATTATTACGTAAACATAACGTAGAGTCCTACCCTTGCTGAGACGATCACACATTAAATGGTCAAGTCTTTGTATCTGGAGTCATTCAGACTCCAGTGCCGTAATTAGTTTGAAGATGATGTTGTCATTCTTTTCGAAGAAAAAGTGGCAAATGTTACAAAATGTAAGTTCAATTCTTCGAAAAGTTCTGAGATCAATGGCTGATTTGCGAAATCGGTTCTTCAAATCGAGTGCATCATCCACATCCAAAAAATAAATCTGATTCAACCGTGGTCATTGCAAATCTGGCTATTCGGTATGGGTTTGTAGTAATGATAAATTGTCCACATATACTAAAACTCCAGTGACCTTGGCCCTTCTTTCCGGTATTGGACGTGTGGTTTGAACGATGCCAAGAGCGATATACTATTCACAAATCTAATGTTAGTTCTGAATTGTTTGGCAAGTTTATCACTCCCCAGATATCAATTTTCAAATCTGGTGGACATGGTTTCAAATGCCGGTTAGTACGCGATTAGTCCTTTATTGCAACAGGAGGAATTGTCTCTGGTTTTCTTGTTCACTTCCTTGGTAAAAAAAGGGCACCACAATAAATGCAGATGTGAGTTAATGTTCCACAATAATCTGGTTGTTCGCATAATATCTCTATTTCCTGCGGAATTTGGTGTGATAAGCCTTCCCTACAAGTTGTTCGATGAGGGTATCTCGGCGTGTCTGCGCCTTCTCCTTCTATCGTCAATGATTTCGATTATAGGAATACTGCATTGTTCGACGTATCATTTTCAGCATCTACGTTCATTTTTTCCCCTAACTATTTGTTTTTTATATATATTTTTATATTCTTCTGGCGCATCACCGAAATCTCTTGCACTCAATAGTACATGCAGGTCTCTACGATTTCAATTTATTAGTTGAAGATAGTTTTTTCTGGTGCATATCCAAAGTTTTTTTAAATATTACAAGCAATTGTTTTTGCTCTGTTTTCTCACTTGACTCAGAAACTTCAGATCTTGTTCAATTAAAGAAGCCTTATTAAATTAATAACTAATTGTTTCTTGAATAAATGACTGAAATTTTTTGTTCTGATCGAAAAAGATTGTTGAAGTGGAAATTCATGATGTTTTTCTTGTTTTTAGTCTTCATATTCCGAAACAGACAGATTCATCCTTCTGATGCTCGTGGTTAATTTTTTGTATTTTTTCTCTTCTTAGATGTGTGTGACAATCTCTTTTTATAGACTGATTATTTTTTTCTGAAAATAATATTCAAATAATATATTATTTATGAAAGAGATTATCATCATAAAATATGAATAACAGTTACGGCTCGTCATGGTGAGCTTGGGGGTCAGCCGGGCCGATCCAAACGCAACCGAAAAAGAATTTGAAAATAAATATTTTTTCATCGAAACTTATTTGAAAAATTAATAGCAATTTTTGAATCTCGAGGAAATTCCCTTAGTATCTTTTCCTCTGCCCTCTATACAGGGTGTCTCAAGTTCGAGTGCCTATTAGACGTTTCTGGAGAACTAGACATATTTGAAATCTGAAAATTGGGATTATGATTTTGTTCGAAGTTCTCTACAGAGCTAAAATATTTTCAGAAGCCCAAAAACTTCCGGTTATACAGGGAGTGAAAATAAATTCGAAGAAAAACTTTTTTCATATTTTCCATTCCTGGTATGATCAGTATTCAATAGTGAATATATTTCTGTTAAAACCATTGTATTAATTCGAATAGTTTTCAAAATATCAAAAAAAACTGAAAAAAAGTCAAATATGTTCAGTCAGTAATATGTTCATTATTCTTATTTTAAATATCTGAGCGTAAACCGTTTTACAACATCGAAGAGGAAGGATGTGAAAAGGTCATGCATCTTTGGATTTCAAAAATATCATCACAGTGTGTTTCAAATTTTGTGTTGAAAATTGTGATCTTAAATTGGCCATAACTTCTGTTTTCAAATTAGAACCTATTTTTTCATAATTGTGTTGGATTCTGCGATCAAAAATAATGATAGTTTTCTCACATGATTATGCTCCCTAAATTCAATAATTTCTGAGTTATTTGAGATTTTCTGGATTTATGTAATACGTAGTCAAATTCTTCGAATCTGATTCATAAGAATATTCCGTGAGCATAGAAGATAAATCATCCCATTTATAATTCACAAAAGTCAGACAGGTCTTATTGTTAGCCATTATGAAATTTTTCATATCACAAAATGAATCATTGCTATTCTAATAATGAGATTTTGGATTTAGTTCTTATATTGTATTTTTTCAATTGTATACACGCACAAATACATTCAAATGCACTTAATGATATTGTTTATTTCAAATCCACATGGTGGATGACACAAAATGTTGAGTATCTAATGAGAAGTATCCCCATTTTTTACATTTTCTGTTAAGATGTTTCAAACTCTCCAAATTTTGGAATGTGAGAGCTAAAGAATACAAAAAGAGGCAGTTAAAGTGAAGTATTTCAACTTATGAGAATGATCTCTTCAATAGGAAACACATTAAATAGATTTACTACTTCAGTACCGAATTATGATTATAAATAAATTATGATAATAAAAATAAAAATACGTTTCAAAACTCCAATTAACAAAATAAATGATCAGGTAAGAGTCTCAATATGGTACCCATTTTGTTCCACACACTTTCGAATACGTCTTGAAACACCTCAGTAGAGTCGCTCTGCTCAATTTCTCCCCCTTTAGAGAAAGAAAAGCATCCTCCACACGCCGTTTCAAAATCTTCTTTGCTTTCAATAGGAGATTCATGAACTATGTTTTTATTTTACCCTATAAATAAAAATCTAAAGGGAGTAAGATCAGGAGATCCTGGGGATCAAAATAGTGAAGAACGGCGTCCGATCCACCGATTACCAAACATTGCATTCAGTTCTTCGAGACACCTCGTGCGAACTGTATTGCCGGAGCCCCCATCAATTGATATTATGCGGTAGTCGACATACTCAACGAAGGTTCATCCAAAAACTCAGAAACAAAATTTCTCAGGATTTCCAAAGAATTTTGTGTATTTAAATATTCTTCATAAATGTAGTACCGCACTTTATTGTTCATCAAAGAAACAAACACATTGAAACTAAATTTATTCTGGGGTTTCTTTTTCTTTTTCTATAAGGATTTTCACTTCTCAAATGTGGCAATACTTTCTATTAAATAGTCCTTCATTATTGAATCTTGTTTCGTCTGTCCAAATGATCTTTTTCAAAAAATTTTCATCATTTTCAAGTTTTTCTAATATTCCTCTACAAAAATTCAACCTTTTTTTATGTAGTCACCTGGTTTCTAATGCATGAACTTTCCCTTATTTGTAGTCATGCATGTTGTGTATTTTCAAAATTCGGTGCACTGAATTTCTGTCTAAATCGATTTCATAGGCTGCACTTCGAATTTTCATTCACTTCGAAATAAGTCAAAACACTAATTTCATTTTCCCCATCATCAACTACCCTTCTTTTTGTATTCTTTGGCTGGCTCTTACACATCCAAAACTTTGAAAGTTTGAAACATATTTTCTAAGATCTTCTCCGTCATGGAAGGTAAATGGGGATACTTCTCGTTTGAAGGCCCGGCATGTTCTACTAATAATTCTGTCACATTCACCATGTATATAAAATAGATCAAAATTTTCTAATTAGAATAACGGTTCATTTTGTTAAATCGAAAATGAAGATAACGAATAGCAATAACACCTGACACTTGTGAATTATTAACAGATAACTTATCTTCTATGGGTACAGAGTGTTCCCTTGGTTTCGAAAAAGAATATTCATTGAATTATTTTAGATGCAATCAATTTGACTCTACACTACACCATAAATCCAGAAAATCTCAAATAACTCAGAAATTATTGAATTTAGGAGCATAATCATGTGAGAAAACTATCATTATTTTTGACCTCAGAATCCAACACAATTATAAAAAAAATAAGGTTCTAATTTGAAAAACAGAGTTATAGCCAATTTATGATCACAAATTTTAACAGAAAATTTGGAACACCCTGTGATGATATTTTTTTGAAATCCAAGGATGCATGACCTTTTCACATCCTTCCTACTTCGATGTTGTAAAAACGGTTTACATCAGGATATTTAAAATAAGAATAATGAACATATTACTGACTGAACATATTTGACTTTTTCCAGTTTTTTTGGATATTTTGAAAACTATTGATTTAATACAATGGTTTTAACAGAAATGTATTCACTATTGAATACTCGATCATACCAGGAATGGAAAACATGAAAAAGTTTTCGTCGGATTTATTTCCTCCCTGTATAACCAGAAGTTTTGAGAGCTGAAAATATTTTAGCTCTGTGAGAACTTCAGACAATATCATAATCCCAATTTTCAGATTTCAAATATGTCTAGTTCTCAGAAACGTTTATAGGCACTCGAACTTGAGACACCCTGTATATCTCATATTTGAGAAAGAAGAAAAGAGAAATCATTATGTATTTAAAATTTTTGTCACGTATCCTGTTAATAATTAATTTTTTCTCCCTCAAATCTCAAATAGCTATTATCATAAGTACTTGAATATTATTTCAATTTCAGAAAAAAGTGTATTCATACTGTATGGAATAAATTTTTGTGATTTTCTGACCATAAAAATTCATTCTTAGTAACTATAAATAGCAAAACAGCAAGCCGACTTGTTTATTTTCCAAAGTCTAGGTCATTAGAATACTCTTGAGGAGGTGGTATATGAGAATTGCATTGCGTGTGTTAACACTTTGATCATCAGAGTTCAGTTCACTAGGTCAGTAGTTAGAAAGTGAGATGTTAGTGTGTCAGGGCTTAGGGTTTTACGAGTTTTCGTTCATTTTTTCGGTTTATAAGTTGAATGTGAGTGATTCAGACGGCAAGTGTAAGAGAGGTAGTATCAAATTGCGGTGATTTGATTAGTTTTTAGTAGATAACAGGTTTTCCACATTTTCATATGACGATAAAGAATTTCTTAAAGAGTTTTTCCTATTCCAAGACCCTCTATGCAATCTTGGTTCAGCCTTTTGACGCAGTCACAATCGTGCTTTTACGAAAAACATCTATCAGAAATTCATTTGGTTAACCGGTAGTGAAACAAAAACAAACTTTTCTGTTTGGTACTGTCTTTTATTTTCGGATCAAAAAGCCGTTTTCTGTTCGACTGGATACGATAACCTGAAAAGAAATTCATCGTGCTGCGGGTAAACATGAAATATCCAAAGAGCATATTCATTCGGCTCTGAAATTCAAATTGTTCGGAAAGCAAAAATATTTTGATTACTTTGGACAATGCTCATCATAATTCATAAATAATTTCAACGTTAAGGCTACAAGGAAAATCGCAAAATGATAAAACATTTATTGAATACTAAGCTGACCCGACAGACTTCGTCCTGTCAAAAAAGATTTGTAATGTGGCAGTTTTGTGCCTACGTATTTTAAAAAATTCTCCTGAACAGAACCGTCACCCTGGTGATAGGGCGTTGTGAATAAAAAATAATTGAATAAAACATATATAAGTATTTATTATTATTATCATTGTAGTGCTTTGTGGTATACGATGTTTTTGTTTGATTACCTAGCGCATAGATAAACAAATCTGATGGTTTCCAACATGGGAACAGGCAACATACAATTGACCATGTGAGAAACATGGGTTTTCTAGATTAATAACACAAACACTTAATGATTGCCCCTGGGACTTGTTTATAGTCTTAGCAAAAAGCAAGCCGCACTGGAAACTGTAGTCGTTTAAACTCAAATGGCACATCGGTCGGAATCATTGGGATGCGCGGTATGAGAACATCTTCTCCTTTATACTTTCCTTTGAGTATAGTTGCTTCTATCACATTGTTTAGTAATTTTTTTATCACTAACCCTGTACCGTTGCAAAGACGCGGTTGGTTGATATTTCATAACATTATAACCACGATCAACCTTTAATTGAAGATTGTGCAGAGGTGGCAATGCTGGCAAATCCAGCGAGTTTAAAAATTCCGGTGGATAGTTGACTACATCATCTTGATTAGTAGCCGAATCAACTGATTTATATATCCTCAATTCGCCTGTAATTTGTTCTTGAATTTTGAAATTTAATTCATTTACATCTATGTTTTTGCAGCCAGTATAGCTCGTTCGCTCAACCAATCGTGGTTTCTGTAATTTTGAGAAACATCTGAAACATCTTCTGAATAAGTTCATCTTTTGATCAAAGTTAACTGACAAAAACTTTTGAGAAAGTAAGCACAGCCAGTCAACATGTCTATAGGAAATTTGCCATTACCAATGTCAATGAGTTGTTTAGAGAATATGTTTCCAGATTGGTCATTTGCAACTCCGAAGATTTTTATGTGCCATCGTGCATTCATCCCAAACAATCAATTTACATTGCTGCAAAACCTTTGCCATTGCAGAGTTCTTCGAAACATTGCAGGTTGGAGTTTCATTGCTTTGCATATTTAATGGCAATTTTAGTGCTGAATGGGCTGTTCGACCACCTTCAAGCAAAGTTGCTGCGATTCCCAACGAAGCGAGTGCAAGTGCAATTTTATTTTGTGAGCGATTTGTTGCTAATATTAGTGAAATTAAAAAGTTTTCTTGTACCACCAGGTGCATCTGAAGTAAATCCCTCAGTTTCATCATTTTGTTACTTTCATAAGAGTTTCAAATATGTTGTTCATTTAACAGTGGAAGATTTGTTTGAATTAATTCTTTCAAAGCGTTGAGATCATACAGTTTTCTCGATGCAACTCTTGGTTAAAAAGCGTCATGCATTGGACGATTGGGCGCGGTCAGGCTAATTGAATTGATGGTTTGTTTGACATTATCAAGCACATGTCCTCAATTGAAATCAATGCTTCATTGTAAATTTCTTCACTGATTTGTATATTTGGATTTCCGATTCTATTCCGTATTTGATACAAAATATCATCACACATATAATCTTTGTACTTCATCCACAAATCAATTGGGTTTGATGGGAAGGATGTAGATAATATGATTAAAAAGGGCAATTTTAGGGTTTTTCCAGCAATAATTCTAATTTTTCTCGCCATAAAAACCATCCTTGAACTTCAACGAACATTTTAAAAAGATTTAGCTAAATTGGTCGAGGCGTTTGTTGGAGTTATGCGCTTACCAACTTTTGCGATTCATTTTTATATTATAGAAGATGATAATTTTCTATCAACACACATCACAAGATGAAAGTGGTGATTTTTCACAATCAGGGGAAATTTTAAAGAACTCGCTAAATTTGCCGCGACCTTTGAACGAAGATTTCAAGCAGTTTATAGATCCCCTCCGTGTCTTCCGTTTTTGTGGATTGTCAAAGACAATAGCCTGAGCAATCTAATTGATTCGGTCACAAAAATTTTGAAGAACGTATTCAAAATGAAATCAACAGTGCGTTGTGTTTTCCTGGGAAATTGACGAGACGACAGATATTAGATGTTATTCTCAGATGTCGGTAATTTTCCGATTCGTTCGAGATGGTGAAATTTCGGAACGATTTCGGAGTTTTTTCGATGTAAGTAAAGGTAAAACCGCGACTGATATTTCAATATACTGGTAGAGAAATTTCAGTGATTTTAACCTTACAACAAAATTAGTGAGGCAAAACATATGACGGGGCGGCAGTGATGGCGGGAGAAATTAACGGTTTGCAATCACAGAATTAAATCAATCGCTCCTCAAGCATTATTTACGCAGTGTTATGCGCATAAATTGAATTTAGTGTAACAGATTCGACTAAAAAAAAATTCCTGAATGTCGCATGTTGTTTTCGAATCTTTCCGGGATTTTCATCGTTTTCACTAAATCAAGTAAGCGTACCTCTGTTTTAGATAACATATGCAAGAAAAGACTCCCCTCTAGCTCAGAAGCTCGATTAGATTTCAAATCTCGTGCTGTTAATACTATATTTGATAAACGCGATAATTAAATTGATAGTTGATGACGAGATATTGTTGATGGTGGAGCTCGTGTTGAATGATTGTTTGGGCTATTACCATCATCTATTGTGGATGTAATGTTTTCCGACGTTTCAGATAGACATCTTCTATCTTTATCAAGGAGAAGAGTAAAGAAACACTTTGAAAAGTATCAATTTCAAAAAAGTCAATATGAAGGAAGTCATGAAAGAAAAATGAACGATGTTATATTCTCATCTGTTCTCTATAGCCCCTAAGACGATACCAAAAATTGAAATCATGTTGGCGGCAGAAGAAACTGCACAGAAAATTCGAGAACAGTAGAAAAAGCCGAAAGTACAGATGGAAAATCCAGAACCTTGTTAGACAGGAATAACAAAACACCTCTGCAATATAAATAAAGCTGAACAGGGCATTAAAGATCTTAACTCGGATAGTTCCATAAAGATACTTCCAGCAGACAAAGGAAACGCCACTGTAATTCTAGATGTTGGCTCTTATAATAAAAAATCAATGAATTATTAGAAGCAGGAAAATACAAAAAGACTAAAAGGACCCTACCACCACAGTATGGTCTACCAAAAATACACAAAGCAAATATTCCTCTAAGACCAATTGTGAGTTCAAAAGAAATTCAGCATGCCACCAATTGGCTAAATTTCTGCTGAAAAATTATATCACCATTAAAAAGTAATTCAACATCGATGATAAGAAACACGAAACACTTCATAGAAATAATGAAACATCATCAGAAATCATGGAAAGAAGACGTTATGGTCAGCTTCGACATCACCAGTTTGTTCACTAATATTCAAACAGATAAAACACTTATCATAGTTAGGAAAAAGCTTGAAGAAGATCAAACCCTTAGTGAAAGAACTATGCTAAGCGTGAATGCAATTATGGAAATGCTTTCTATTTGTATTGAAACAACATATTTCCAATTTGAAGACATCTTTTATCAACAAGAATTTGGAATGGCCATTGGTTCACCACTATCACCAATTTTAGCTGATTTATATATGGAAATTTTCAGACAGAAGGCATTAGAAAAATATGTACTTAAACCCAAACTGTGGAAAAGATATGTAGATGATACTTTCATTATTTGGCAACATGGAAGAGACACTATAGATGGATTCCTTCAATATTTAAACAATCAAGAGGAATCAATTAAATTCACAATTGAAATCGAAAAGGACAGACAACTTCCATTCTTAGATGTACTCGTACATAAACAAAATGGAATCCCAAGAACCACTGTGTATAAAAAGCCAACGAACACAGGACAATATCTACATTTTGATTCAAACCACCAACTAAACACTAAATTGGGAGTAGCAAAATGTTTATTTGATAGAACAATAAATATTTGTTGCACTGAAGAAGACCAAAATGAAGAAATAAATAACATCTCGAAAACTCTTAGAAGCAATGGCTACCCCAAAAAAATATTAGAAAAAGCTAAACGAACAGAGAAAGTCAACCTGAACCAACAGATATAAATCAGACCATTAAAACCGTAATTCCTTATGTAAAAAGGTTTGTCGGAGAAAATGAGAAGAATTGGAAATAGATACAACATAACGACTGCATTCAAAACTCAAGACACTATCAGAGCTAAACTTACAAAAGTTAAAGCCTAATAATGAGACACAAAGGACAAAGAACTGCATATATGAATTACCTTGCGAGTGCGGAAGATCTTACATCGGAGAAACTAAACGCCCTCTGAATGTACGAATAAAAAGAACATCAGAAGCTTCTACGAGTACTAGACAGCGACAAATCCAGGTTGGTCCAACATGCTGTAGATGAGAATCATCGTATAAAATGGGATGAAGCATCAATAATATCAAAGAAGAAAAACTTGCAAGAAGAAAAATCAAAGAAGCAGCATTTATGAAAATAACACCTGATTCCATAAGTGCTCCATCTATAGATCTGCCAGAAGTTTGGACGCCGATAGTTCGATCCAACTTAAAAAAGATCATCATATCACAGATGAGTATATAACATCGTTCATTTTCTTTCATGACTTCTGTCATATTGACTTTTGAAAATTGATAATTTTCAAAGGTTTCTTACTTTTCTCCTTGATAAAGATAGAAGATGTCTATCGAAACGTCGGAAATCATTACATCCACAATAGATGATGGTAATAGCCCAAACAATCATTCAACAAATAATACTGCAAATAAAGGTTTTAGTCAGAAGAGTGAAGAAAGTCGCACCTAAATAAAAGTACAGCATATGGCCATATGCCATCACCATATCAGCATACTCAGCGTTGGTGAAATTAGGCATATCAACAACCAAAATTAAAACAACAGTAGCAAAAAGTCGATAAAAGTAACAAAAACAAAAAATACAAATTTAAAAACTGAACAACGCGGCACAGACACTTCCAACAACAGAGACAGTTAAATCTCGAATGGCGGTAGGGTCAAGTCAGCGGCGACTAACCCAATCCAACCTAAGGACAGAACTAGTAATAATAATTCACACGCGTCTAAAACGGGCAGGTAAAATTTCCTTGCTCGGTGTGTTGTGTCGAAATCTGTACTTTTATTTAGGTGCGACTTTCTTCACTCTTCTGACTAAAACCTTATTTGCAGTATTATTTTTTATTGACTTATGTAAATAGCATATGGCTAGCAACGTTATAAACCAAAGATCATTTCAAAATAAAACTAAGTTTGTAATAGCTGTAACTTTTTTAAATTTCAATAGGAGTGGAGATGTTTTATACTTCCACAACTTTTTTAATAAAAGGCCCTCGTGTTAAAAAGTTATGGGGCTTCGAAGTGTACATTTTGGGTAATTTAGAAAACCTAATAAAAAATCATACCTCCGTAACTGTAATACTAAGGACCCAGGTTCCAAGACTGAAAAGGTAGCAAATGACCCTACCAACGCCCCAAAAAATTTGAGTCCATGTGCCGAACACCTGTATATATATATATTCTTTGAACTTTTGGCTTACAATATTCTCGATTAGCAATTTACTCAATATTATACATTAAAGATCAAGTGATGTAACATACATTCATATCACATAAACCTATAATATATCTTTCTAAGAATATCGAACGTTATCAAGGTCATGGACTCTCATTAATTTACTGTCTGGTCGCTACTTGAGAACCCGATAGGACAATTCATTACGACGACTGACGGCAGCGTTGCCGAAATTCATAACACAATAGAGGTAATGTAGGATTTACTATATGATCATAAGATTATTTAATCGTAAAATTGTAATAGGACTCAACATTTAATTACTAATTTATGTCCTTATCTGGTCGCTAACTAGAGAACCCGATTAGGACAATTCCAATACGTTAAGAGCTTGACGGCATTGCGTATGACAAAATGCCGATTTAGGTATACCAGGTAATCCTTAGAATTGAGCCTGGGTAGGTAAACTCCATTCAAAGTTTATTTAATGAAATATCGCGGGTAGACCAACATTTAAGTTACTAATGTTGGCATTCCTTAGTCTTTAACTTCAGATTTCGACGTTGCCGAATGTCAAGCAGTTAAGCCAATTTTCAGATTGGTCATCTGTCACAATGCTGATTTTGAAGAAGATTAAAATATTTCAGGTAATTCCCTTCAGAATTGAGCCTAAAGTAGGTAAACTAAAGAACAAAGTTTACTTAGCATCAAAAATCGGGTGGCCATGATTAAAGTTTCTTGGGTATACGGGCGATCAGTGTTTACGTTCGATTTCAACGCAAGACCGATGTCAACCGGTGTAAGCCAATCTCTCTCACTCTCTCATCTCTCACAATCTGATCTCTCTGCTCAGGCGGGCTAACTGATCTCGAGTGGAAGACGCGTACCTTTCAATTTATGTCTTCAAAATCGCTCTTAGGCGGGCTAACCATGACCTAGTGGAAGGAACGCGTGACCTCTCACTCGCATCAAAATCGTGTTGCGCTGTAACGTTGGTATACGGAGCGTAACGCAGTTTCTTGAAGTGTCACAACGGCAAGACCAATTTATAAGACGTGTGTCACGTCAAATGCTATCTCTGCACTCAAATCTGCGCATAGCTGGTCAGGAAGTCTATCGGACTCTAACGATACAGCGGCTAACTGTGCTCGAGTGGAAGGGACGCGTACCTTTACAACGTAAGAGATGTAAATATTATGTTCTTATCTCTAATCGAAATTTCATTAGGCAGGTTCATATTACCATTCAATCAGAGGAATTCTTAATGAAGACGACGATAAAGCCTCTCACTCGCTCTCATTGGTAGAGCCCAAATAACGTGAGCAAGAGCGTAGACGATTTCAGTTTTTAGAAAAGTCACCCGGCAACGACAAATTTGGAATTACAGACGTTGTCACGTCAAAATGAACTACTCTTGCTACTCGACACACTACTGACATTACGCTAAGGAACATTTGGAAGTTATAAGGACTCAACGCACTATCAAGTTATCAATATTATTTACAATCGTAAGTGAGATGTAAATATAAAAAGTTTTATCCTAATGGACGCAAAATTTCATGTGAACAAAAACATGTCGTTGCAGCCATTAATTACAATTCCAGAGAAATTTTTGCAATTTAAGTCGATGGACGAAAATATAAGAATCGTGTTTCTTGATGAAACTTGGATTTACCAAAATGGTTCATCTGTTCGTCGATGGACACACGAATCTGATATGAGGAAATCATCAAAAATTAAATCTGAGAGGGTAAAGATTGACTGTGTGTTTGCATGCAGGAGTAATTTTGGATTTTGGAGGTTGTGATTTCATTTTTAGGTTAGAAAATAATGATAGCGCTCTCTTAGACCTAGTAGTGAAATTTTCAAAGTGGAAGTTATTAATCATGATTAACTTTGTCAGCTTGCAGCATAAATTTGTGATGCCATGGATAATGCCCATATCATTAATTGCAGTTGGATAAGCACCAACTAGTTCAACCAAGAAAATTGATGTGAAGTGGTTGGTGAATTCATTAGTTTTGATCAGATTTAAATAAAAACTTTGGAATTTAATATTACATTTCAGAACCCAGTGACAGAAGACAGTACGTTACCAAACTGAGACACCAGAAGAAACATGGACATGAAATTCGTTGATTACCCCATACCATTACCAATATAATCCTATTGAAATAGCATGGGAGTTTATCAAAGCACAGAACATAAATTCTCATCCTTACACAAAGAATAGAGTGTTCAATTCTTGGACTCTGGCTCTTTCAAAATATACACCTGAAATGTGGCAAATTTTTATTACATTGCAGGCAACTTATTCAAGACGACTGGACTGACACATATGGGTAACTACCTGCAGATCAATCTTCCTACATTTATTATTTCATTGGAGGAAAATGATTCCAGGAAAGATCAGAATTATCAGATAGTGAGTCTGATTCGTTCTGCTGAGTAATAGATGTCGAATAATATCAAGAAAGACTCAGGATTGTCACTTCTTTAAGGATATAATTTAAAATATGTGTAAGTGTGGCATTGTTACATGCTATTATACCCAGTTATTATTAGGAGGATATGCTACTCATTTTCATTTAGTAAAAGGAGCCTAATCTGTTGGCATTAATAGAAGATTTTTCTCCTATAGGTGAGATAAGTTTGTTAGAATCATCAATCCAGTGAAAGCTGAACCTGGACTAATAGGCCCTTCCCCCTTCCATGGCTTCTTCTTCACTGGTGCACCAATGCTTATTTGCACAGAGAGAGGCCACAAGATGCCAACTACCCTGCACTACCAATTTATGATCAGACATCATATCATTGGAATAACCTTTTTATACAATAAGCTACAATTAATAAGTACTAAAGTATAACACTGGCAGGAAGACTTCAGTCAGAAATGCCATTTGAAGATTTTATTATCAATAAAAGTTAGTTTCTCTTCTCTCTTTCTTTCACAAAGATTTTTCACTTTTCGAAACTACTTGTGTGTAATTTGTAAACCACTAATAGGAGAAGATTTGTGGAGTTTCAATCATATGATATTTTCATTTTAAGTTTTCAAATATCTATTTTGATTTCAATGATGATTGAAGAAGTTATTTAATAATAATAAAAGTCTACACATTTGAATATTGATCGTTGAATTATATCTAATTTGATTATGACAGATCCGTTATTCTTCATCGTTTTCAAATCATTGATATTGTATCTATTTGTTTTTAATTCAAGTTTATTGAAATTTATTACGAAGAAATAAAAGCATTTTCATTATTTTTATTATATGTGAATAAGTATTGTATAATTTTTTTCGTAATTGTGCTTTATGCTTCGTTTCAGTCAAACTGAGTCAGTTCACAATCTACTGGATTGTTGACTAACTCAGTGATCAGAGTTGAGTAAGTAAATGAATTCATCTCTCAGTTCTGTTTGTTGAAAAAGGCAAACGAAAAGGAAATGAACACATACACCCACTTTCCATAGCGCTCATTATTGCTAGATAACCATAGATGTCATTTATGAATTCTTCAAAATATTCTGTTGTACTTACATATACATATAACAAGAATCTTATTTAGTTGAAGAACTTTCAGATAATAATGTACATTTATTCGATTCTTTTATATTTAAAGCTGTGTTTCAATTTTGAATATTGAGAATGTGATTAGAAGCTGAGTGAGTCTGAGATATATAAAACTATGGAAACAATCACAGATAAAATATGTATTGAACTGGAAGAATTAACTCTATGTGCATCATTGACTCAAATGAAACCTTCCCATTTCACATAATCACCAAGAGATTTGCCTGAGAATACCTGCTGAACAGAGCATGTATAGGCTCTCATCAGGAAAATCACAATGTGGTATTTTTGTAGAGAGAAAAACTCAGAGGGTTGAAAAACTAAATGTGCCTGCCATCTTTTATTATTAGGTGATCAACTGAACATATTTCAGAGGCTATTCTGGCTTGTATTAGATCTTGTTTTGTTTGATAATTAAATCAAGTGTTCATACTACACACACAGTAAATGCTCTGTTCCTAATTCTGCATTCCAGAATATATACCATTCCCTTATTAGCTTCATCTTCAGATTTCAACATTACTTGCTTCTTTGCGATACCTTCCTTAATTCTTTTTGAAATGTTGAGACCAGCTTCAAATTGATTAAGCAATGTCCTTTCAGATATCAAACTAAATTCCAATCGGAAGGTTCATGTATCTATGATAGCGAACAGATTAGTTATTCCTTAACTTCTTCAGATTCCAAAATCACTTTAAAATGCATATTCGTCCCTCTTGAGACATCCTCTGGTGTGTAAATATAATTAATATTTTTGGGGTGCTTATCATACAACATCCCAATCAAAATAAGAGCAGCTCCTTTCAATTTTCTTTGCCATAATAATTTCAAGCCTTTCCAAACTCTCTTCCAGGGATTCAGAGTAAATTGGCATTTTGGTGAATCCAAGTTTACTAGGATAGTAACTAACCTTGATATGAACAACGGTGGCGTAATAATCTAACAGGAAAATGGCAGAGGCCAACTAACTTTTTAATATACAGTGAAGAAATGTGTCCAGGCTGCGGCCAATACGAGTTACAAACAAACTTTTTGAATGGGTATGCATAAATTTATGGAAACAACCACTTAACTTGCAATATTTATCATGAGGATTATTTGGAATTCATTGAACATTACTTGGATCCAATCATTACTGCATCTCAATATTAGTTGTTATGCCCAGTTGGGCGTACCTCTCCACCCAGAAACACAATCTATACATTAAACCATATGCATGTTTTAAGCTTTAATATTACAATTGTGGGCCTGGATTCCTAGAAGTGAGCAGAAAGATTGTTTTCCTATAAAATGTCAACTTATTTGATTCTGTGGAGATGAATAACTTAGGCCCCATTAAATGTACACAGTTTAGAAAATTCATGTAATATCTTGTAACAGCATATCATAATCAAAAATAGAAGAGTACATGTGTTTCTGGTATATATTATGACATTTTAATGGTGATGATGGAAAAAAGCAGTAGAGAGTGAAGTATATGGAGTAAACTTGATGCATCAAAGGAGAATATTTATCAGTTATCTAATAACTCATTGCAAAAATCATTCTGTTCGATAAAAATAAATAAACGATAACTAGCAGTCAATTCTTTTGTAAGTTTCTTAGCAATCACTATTACTACCCTATACTAATTAAGGAGTTCTGCCTTTATAGGAGTAACTTAGTGGAGAAGGGTGGGGTTTTTACTACTGTGCTATGAGCCTGTTAATGGGCGCGAGGCAAGTTACTCCTTCGAATCCCTCACGCTTAAGTTGTAGGACTTAGTGTGTCCAAATCCACCAAAGAGGATAATCTTGTGAAGTAACTAGAGAAAGCCCAGTAGATATCAATAATGTTTCAAATACAATTGAATAACTAAAAAAGAAATAAATAGAAATATCTGGGAGTTACATTAGATTCAGAAATAAGTAGTGCTGGGCAGTGTTCCAAGAGACATTAATTAAGTACATATATATTCAAAATAACAACCAAGACTAGAAATCATCATTTCCATTTAGATTGCTTTCTAAATCATATACTTACCACCATCCTGAATACACTTCAAATGTTACTTAATTCTAAATTTATTTGATTATTTGGAAACTGTTGATATAAACATTTGATCTTTCCAACCTTTCTCAGTTCTTAAGGTGTTCTTATCTAATTGAATCTAAAAGTGTTATCATGTTGTTTTATCTTCTTGTACTACGATCTTCATCCTAATAACTCAGAATGATACTTGCCTGTATTTGTATTCAAAACCCCAGTACTTCTTTGGCTGTCCCATATACCATAATCCAGATTCCACGATGTTCAAAAGCAAGAGACTTGCGTATTTCTATCTATAAATATTGTTCAAGTACACAGTATGAAGTTGGCTGTCTATATATCACTCTGGCTCCCATAGCATTCTCAAGTCAAGCTATCTACCAGCTCTCAAACTTATTAAATATTCCCAATACAGGTTATCTTATGCGCTATGTCCATACACCACCACACTATTTAATTCCTTCATAAATGTATATGTTTAAACCTATTAATAACTGTCTAGCGCCAAATATGATCAATTATCTCACACAATCTCAGGACGATATTACACATTATTCAAAACCTCTGATGAAAGAAAAACTAATTACCTTCATACAATTTACAACTATGTGTACAGAAAGCATCTATAGGAGTCATAGACAGTTGCCTGCTATATGAGTATATGATATATGAGGTCACATGATAAGGAAATCAAAAATTCTGATCTATATTTCTTACTTACCCAAAATTCTGGGGTTTCTTTACTTTCCAGCATTATCCTCTAAGTTAATCACTTGAAAGCATGTGAAGGCTCTAAAAAATCTACTATTTGAAGGCTGCGGAAAAGATGCAAATCAATTTCAGGTTAATAATTTGATACATTAACAATTGGGCACCAATAATATATGCTACTAAAATGTTACAGCAAAGTATTCAATTCTATGTTCATTACCACCTTTCAACAGTTTCCCAGGAGGTAGAAGACTCAAAACCTACAGAAACTGAGTACGTTTTTCTTTGACGAGGCTTGTTGAGACATCTGTTGTTATCTTAGAGCTCGGATCGATGAAATTAGTACTTCTCAGTAGTGATCAGTAAAAAACGGATTTTTATCAGACCTCACTCTTGGTGGACTTTATAGAGTAGAAACTTGTTTATGATAGGCATGAGCTGGTTGTCTCAAGTAGTTTGTGCATTTCAACTTATTCAGTTTAATTTAATTCAAATGGTTTATTCTTACTGTATTCCCAGTTGCTACAGTGATAGTAATGTCAAAAGGTGTATGTTGCATTCCTATATAGTAATTAGGTTTTGGATTCAACTATATCACACACACTCAAATGTATTGAAAATTTTTT
>JARTUT010001570.1:0-22296 GCA_030674115.1 Micraspis discolor
TGTGTTTTGTTTATTTGGTCACCCTCAACCCAGTCCAGTTTTCCTGTATTTCGAATTTTCCGTAACTCGAAGTTCCACTGTACCTGTCCCGGAGATTACAACAAATGTGGCCAATTCACTTGCGAATGGATGGTTTTGATTTCAAATGGCCACCCTTTACCTAGTCACTATGATGTGTTGCCTCTGTGTTTTCTTGATGTTTGTAAATTAACCTTTTGACGATAGATTTTTCAGAAGAAAATTTATTTCTAACCTTCATAGTAGGTTCGAAACTCACCTGTTCATTTATAACTTTCCATCCTAAATCTTCAGTTCTATCAAATTCATAAGTTTCTCCTAGAAGGGGATTGAAAGGTTTGGCTGCTCTTATAGCAGTTGTTGAATATGCAGAAATGGTGAAGGCAGCTACATAGGCAAGCTGTTCGCACGGATCGGTACACCTAAAAATTGAAAACACTACTTTGAAATTAAGAATTAGATCTTAGACCATATACACTGTAATTTAGTCTTTGGATACCACCAGTTTAATAGTTGCTATGAAGCGAGGTGTTGGAAAGTTGAGCGATATAGAACGATATTGGGCAACTCCAAGAAACATTTTCATACTTCAGCAGCGCTGACGCTGCTTTCCTTCCACCCGATCTATCACTTTTTCTCTATTAACGATATGATAGTGAAAGAAATTACTCACTTCGCAGCTACATCTAGAATATCAGCATACTCGTAATCTTCAGTAAGACGTTGTAACATGGACAGAGGTTCACTAAAATTAACAGGCATTGGTATCTTTGCCAGATCTTTCCCAATGCAATTTTTCATGATTCCCCATAAATTCAAAGGGTAATTTGGTTTATCAGGTATTCTTGTTCTCCTCTTTCTCGAGCTATCCGACGTTTTGGCCAACATGGTGTTAACTTGTGGTTGTTCGGGATGGGCGATCTTCCGGGTTTTCTCAGTCACTACCACAACCTGAAAGGAATTAGAGAAATTTGAATAATTTTCAGAATAAGTTTTATGCGTCTTAAATAGGTTTCTAAGTGTGGTTTCTACAGTCATCAAGATGAGTTTGAAGTATGTAGAAAATAACTAACTATCAGCGTTTGCTTGCTTGTTCTAACTTTTTTTCCCAATGAGCGTGAAAACAGCATAGAATTGTATCCACACTTTTATCGCCTTGCGAACCCTTACCGACCGGGCCTTCAGAATGTGCCCCGTAACTGTTGATCCCGGCTGATAATTTGTTTTATTGAATGTTTCGCTTCTGATCTTTAGTTGTTGGCTTGTTGAATTATCAGATAATAAAGGAACTTTCGATTAAACACAAACAATCATGCGGTATGGGTGAATATGTTTTCTCGGTCCAAATTAGAGGTAAATAAGAATCCAATGCTTACTTTTACGAAATTTACTTGAATCTCAAAAAGCCATTTTCCTACTGTATTGTGATGAGATTGAATTCGATATTTATAATATTGCTCATAATGGAAAATGTTTGGCGTAATCCATGGCGTGCGCTAGCGGTTGTACGCATGGAATTTGAATAATTTGAATGGACAGTTCGACAGGAGAAGATGAATTCCTGAACATACATTGTCACATATGTTGAATGGATTTCAGGTGATATTAATTACGTGAATAATCACTGTTAATTGACGAAATCCAGCGTCGCGGTTATGGGAGGGTTTGAAGGCTTAGAAAATTTCGACAAAACAAATTGTGGAGTTCGCCAGAAATCAAACGAGGGGTTGTCGCAACATCTCGCGTTATTTAGGTGGTTAATGGTGACATGGAGAATAGAATTATCAATGAAATCCATTGTCAGTCTTCAGGAAGAATATTAACGGACTTTGTATATTTCGACTAAAAAAGTCAAGGTCGAGAGAAATCAAACGAGGGGTTGTCGCACCATCTCAGTTCATTTAGGGTGTAGAAAGTGACATTGGGAATCTATAATTACCAATGCAATCAATTGGTGGCCTTGAGGAAAAGTACGAGCGGACTTTGAATATTTGGACTGAAAAAATTGTGAAGTTGGACAGAAACCAAACCAGGTGTTGCCGCACCATTTGAGGTTATCTATGGGGTTAATTGTGAGAAGAGAAATACTTAATTATCAATGCAATCCAATATGTACCATTGTGTTCTTTTCTTGAACACATGGATATTTTTTTCTTCTTTTAAATTATTACCGTTTTGTGAGTCAATACATTCAGGAATCGCTGGAAACTATGGAACATTATCGACTCGCGAAATTATGAAATTGATTTTCACTGCCAAATTTGTCAGAGTTGAAAATTTACCGAAGAATCGAACAAACCTGCCGGAGCTGGGAGTTTACCGAAGAATTGAATCAAATCTGCCGGAGTTCGAATATTACCGAATTTGACATACCTTGCCGAGGCTGAACAGTTGAATTTTACTACGTACTAAAAGATGTTTCCCTGAGAGAAGAAATAGTTTTTGTTGGAAAGTTTGTCTACAGGGTGGTCAGCTGAAGACCCATTTTCGACACCAGACTCATCTTGAACACCCAGGATGGTTGTAAGGTCCTGTAATCGCATGAATTTGGACTGAAGACAGACAAGATAAGTTCCAATAAGAATTGTAGATATTACCTGTTCATTTTTATAGCCACGAATCAATCATTTCCACTTGTAGCTTTTGATTTGGACAATTTAACATTTGTACATACTGTAAATATCTAGTATTTGTAAAAGTATGGAATAAATTTCGATTGTTCGAGTATTGACTATCATTGACTGGAGTGGAAGCATCTATTTAAACTCTCTGAAGGTAAATGTGAGATGGTTTTGTCCTCAAGCTAGCCGGAGCAATTTTCAGTTAATCAAATCAAATAAATAAATTTTTATACCGTTACAAGTACGAACGGGCTTTGAAAGTTGCAACTAAAAAAATGTTAAATTCCACAGAAATCAGACGAGAGGTTGTAGCACCATTTAAGGTTAATTAGAAGGGAATTTGAGCTTCGAACAAAACTATGAGTAGTTATTTTCAATTTGAGATATGGCTTTGTTCATTCACAGTCGCGTTTGTATTTGCAACATTTGGTTCCAGAGTATCATTGATACATTGATACATTCATGTATCAAGATGGCGGACGAAAGACGAAGGTGAACAACGCTCCGGAAAATTAATCATGAATTTAGAGAAAAAATGCTCATACTGTAGCAAAGATGTCGTAAATGAGTTATCAAAATGTGTTAAGTATTCTGAAACATTCCATCCATCATGTTTGACGAAGGCAGCATCACTGAAATCTACAAAATGTAAACATGAATCCAAGAATGAGAGAAGCCATATTCAGAATGCAGGAAGTGAAGATATGCAGCTGAAAGTGCTAAGTATTGAGAATGCATATTTGAAGGAGTTATTACAGGAGATTAAGGAGAAGAACTGAATTTTGATAGGAAATAATGGATTGTTACATGAGAAAATTAAATTTCTGCAAAATTGTCAAGGTAACCAAAATGATGATAAGAAACCATATCTTATAGGCACAAAAACATAAACAATGATAATGATAACCAAAAGAAAACTAAAAACCAGGGAACATCAGTGTCAAATAATCGAGAAGAAACGCAATGATATCAATGCTCTAGCTATTTTAAAGGAGTTTGAATGTGCTGCAGTTGAATGTCATATTGAGAGGAGATACTTTTGGTAATAACTGTATATAGAGCCAGCTCGTCTAACAATTTTAATCTATTTTTTCAACGGTTGGAACAAGTTCTAGGGTATATTTTGCTGAGAATAAGACACTCATGATTGTGGGGACTTCAATATTGATCTGTTGCAGGTAGAAGAGAACAGTCATAGGAATGAATCTCTTTCAATTCTGAGATCGTTCGATTTGAAACCGACCATAATGGAAGCTACAAGAGTGACTCCTCAACATCAAAGCTGTATTGATAATATATTCACAAATATGCCTGACTATAGAACAGAATGTATCAACACCAATATATCTGATCACAAAACTCAGAAATTGACCTTTGGAACTGTACAAGGAAATGAAGGGAAGACTTATCGCCAGAGGTTTTTGGAACTGACTCTGTTGAGAGCTTCAGACGATGGTTAGAATATGAAAGGTGGGAAGAAGTATATGCAGTGGAGAAATGTAATGTGGATGAGCAATGGAAAAGGTTTATGGAAAGATTCGGTCTTGTATTCAATGAATGTTTTCCACCTAAGTTAGTGCGTTCAGTAAACAGTTGTAGATCCTTATATGATGATACAGAATTGGATAAATGCAAGAAGAAACTAGACCTCTTATTAACACTAAAACAACACAATCAGGAATTTAATGAACAATACAAACTTGAGAAACAGAAATATGACAGTTTACTTATGAAAGCAAAATCTGAGTTTTATGAAAGGAAATTGATGAATTCCGATAATAAACAGAAAACAATGTGGTCTATATGCAATGAACTAAGAGGATCAACAAAAATAGAAGAGATTTTCCCAAGGATGGTGATCCATTTGAATTGGCAAGTGAGTATAATGAGTATATGCTGAAACTGGTTCCGAAGCTGCTGGAGACTATTCAGGAGACTAACTATGAGTTTAATATGCCGGATAATGACAGGTCTCTATTTCTTCAACCAACCACTGAAGAGGAGATTTCTAATATCATAACTGTTTTGAAAAATGGGCATTCATGTAGAGAGGATGAGGTACCAATGAGTGTAATCAAGCCCTGTAAGGAAGAGTTGAAGGTGATATTGTCTTATATTATAAATAACTCACTCAAATTTGGTATATTTCCTAAGCATATGAAACTAGCATTAGTCCACCCATTCATAAAAAGGAGATGAGGAATCATTTGATAATTACTGTCCCATTAGTATATTGTCTAGTTTTTCTAAAATATTTGAACATGTGGTATGTAGAAGACTGACTAATTTCATAAATGATTGTAACATCTATTCAGGCTCACAGCACGGTTATCTCAGAGGAGATCCACACAAACAGCTATTTTCGAGTTTACAAAGTTAGTAATAGATCTCATAGAACAGGACAACTTAGCATTGGCCCTTTTTATTGATCTCACAAAAGCCTATGACTGTTTATCAAGATCAGCTTTATTGAAAAACTCAAAAAAATGCGAATTGGAGGAAACGCATTATTGTTGTTGGAATCCTACATGACAGACAGAGAGCAGAGAATTGTTATAAAAAAATCTGGAATAAAAGGCTAAATCATCGATAGAACAATGTCAACATGGAGAGCCACAGGGTAGTGTTTTGGGACCAGTATTGTTTATTTTATTTATTAATGACCTCCTATAACATCATTGAGGAAGATTTATTATACATTATTGGATATGTTGATGACACAAATGTATTGGTTAGTGAGTCTTGCAAACACATTGCCAACAGGGTGTCTGCTATTTATAAACTTATTGAGGAATGGTTAACCAAGAATCAACTCATTATCAATGAAAACAAAACAAGAGCAGTCTTGTTCTCCACTGACAGAAGCACAAAAGAGAAAATAGATCGAGTGGAATTTCAAGATAAAGTTATTGTTATAGATCAGTTCACAAGATTTCTAGGTGTCTATGTTGATAGTTGTTTGAAATGGACACAACACATTGAATGGCTTAGTAAAAACTGAGCTCTGTATGTTTTGCCATGAGAGTTTTAACAAATTATGTAAGAGAGAGTTGCTATAGAAATGTTTATTTTGCCAATTGGGAATCAATAGCTGTTATGGAATAATATTCTGGGGGCCAGCACCAGAATAAATGAGGTGTTTCTAATTCAAAAGAGAATAGTAAGAATTATGTTCAAAATGGGGTACTATGAGTCATGCCGTGGTGTATTCAAGAAAATAATATGCTTACATTATATGGGATTTACATATTGAATGTTTAAAATTTTTGTTCAAAAACAGGGAAAGGTTTGATCTTCAAGTCAATGATAGATACCCTACGAGATCCAGAGATTTTCATTATCCAATACATCGTCTAACTCTAACAGAGAAGCATCCACACTATATGTGTATAAAATTATTTAATCATTTACCTCACCATCTGAAGGTTTTTGGAACCTATGGGAGGTATGTCGGGAACATTAAAGAATTTTTGATTAATTTGGAACCATATTCTCTAAATGAATTTCTCAGAAGTTTCTAGTTTTTTTTTGTATTTTTGACGTCACTCATTTGCATTTTGTGTAATCATTCTAAGGATTATTATGTAGATTGCAATATGAAATAAAGGATTTATTATTATTATTATTATGGGAAAAGACTCTAGAACAAGCGAGCAAAAGGTTCTGACCTCATGTCAGTAATCAAATCTGAATAAACCAGGTAATCGATCCTTACAGTGGACATTGACGCTACCAAATCTCAGAGTTTTGATTCGAAAAGTAGACACTTGTAGCGACCAACTCGCTTTTTTCGAATTTTCTGTACGATCATTCCTGTTAAGGCCTGTTGAAAATCGGCAAAAAATCGGATTTTTCTTTTGTTTCTTTGATTTTTTTCCAGTATTGTAGTACTATTACGTATTAATACTCACATGTTTCGTCTCCTGAGCCTCGTCTACCTCGCTAGAACTGCCAGAACTGTGTCTCCTATGTGAGTTCCCTGTAGGTATATTGAAAGTGATACAATTATCTCCTGTGCTTCCTGGAGTTCCCGGATTCTCGTTTATTGCGTCATAGAACTCGTGTTCATCTTCCTCGTCGGCCTCACTGGCGTTCACTGAAAAGACAAACAGATTTCAACCCAATATTTAAGAATAATGTCACCAAAACACAAGCAAACAGTCTCTCACCATCTATTGCAGCTCAGTGAGATGCGCTACATAAAATTCTGTACTTAGAGCCGCAGAAATTGGATAACTTTGTCGAGAAAAAGGTGAACAGAGGACGCGAAGTGTCATTACTGAAATTTGGATGAAGAAAAACATCGAAAATGACTATGGAGCATGACATTTGACACAATAATGTGCGTTATAGAGCAATGAATAAAATAAGCGGGATATATATTGTTTTCGGAAAACTATTGAAGGAACAAGGGATGTCCAAATCTATTCTGTGTCCCTCCGTAGGCACGATTACGGCCGAAAGGAATGAGCTAGAGAGTTTAAATTTTCAGGGACGATTATTCAGCGAATTCGTCCAAGTATTTTTGGGGTAATGAGAAAAAACAATTTTTTAAAATTACATTTCTTGATTAATTTTATATATGATGCATTTTCAACCACGAATTCATTGATGGCATTCATGTTCTCGAAAACTAATTTTTCTAGTGATCATCCAGATTCGGGCAACAGCTGAGATCGTAAGAGTACCTACGTGCATTGCAGTGCAGGATCCCTTATCTCTGCGAACAATAATCTGCTTCGAACGTAAACATACACTTTCTGATAAGTAAACAAGTAAACAAATAAACAATAATTCATGACAGACAGTCAAAAAAGGAAATTTTCATGTCTTTCGCCTGAAATTATTGGAAATCCATCAATAAGCACACAAGAAAGATTTTCATTCCGATCAGAAGAATCAAATGAAAATAATATATCCCAAAAAAACAAACAATTACTCCATTAATTCTCATACACGGTGAAACAAATTGCGCAGAAATGAAAAAAAAAATACATCAGTGATAACTGACGAACAATTCTATACGAAAACTTCAGCAGTTAACAACTTGAAGGTGAACAAATTCTGACACATACAGAAGTTGGTAAAACTTCTTCGAGATGAAAAAATAGTTTCCCACACCAACCAAATAAGAGAAAGTCTATGGTGGTTCTTAGACATTTTCAGTACAGCGTTCCAATTGATAAGATAAAAAAATTTAGAAAGCACTGACGTGAGGTCAGATTGCTTTGGCGCTCTTGTTGAGCTACTTGCGAGTAAATATTCAAACCATAACAAGTCTATAAGCACTCTGATCACGTGAACAATAGTCTTTTTCCGTACTATGGGACAATGTGATGCAAAAATGAACGCCTAATGAATGAACAAACCTATATCTCAAATTAAAAATAACTACTCATAATTTTCCCCAAGTTTTGTTCGAAGCTATAATTCCCTTTTCCTAAAAACTTATGTCAGTGCTTTTCTGAATTTTGACAACGTATATTATTTCAGCCACCGAGATTGAATTCTATCTCTATGATTTCTCGTTATGAAAAATTTTGATTAATATTACGCCAACTGACACTGATTAATGAGCCCGGCATTTGTCAATCGAATATCGATCTGTGATGGCCATCGTTCAAAGAAAATCATCGGGACGTATGTCATTTCTCTTTTCTCTTGAGTAAATTAAAAAAATGATCATATCTTTTGATGGAAAAGAGCTACGACAATGAAATTTGTGAATAAGTAAGATATCGATCACCTCAATATAACCACGAATTTTTATTGAAATCCAAAAAATATCTTATGAGATAGTGAGGATAAAAAAATTTTTTTTGGGAATTTTTTAAAAATTTTCTAGCGTGACGATTTCTGCGAGCTGTTTTGCTGCAGCATTCCTCAACAATACTTCAAGTATCAATTTGATCGGATGGATATTCTAGTAGTGATTGAGGAAACAAAATTTCAGATGCTCATAGCTACTGAACTATCCGACGGATTTGGCCCAATAACGATCTTGACCGAGATATTTGGACAATTAACCTATTCTGAAAATATGAAAACTCTAGCTGATCTCTTTCGGATGCTAGAGAGGATACGGCCGGCCGGCCGGACAGACTCAACTTTCGCCACGAATTCTTCATCAGGGAGTCGAACCCAATCGATTGAGACCATTTTCGGCTCGATATTCCAAAATTCCAGACATTCGGGCAAAATGATAGGCACTCTGTTCGGGTGAACAAGAGCGCCAAAAATGAAGTTGAAAAGTCAGGCCATAAAGTGTGAAACATAATCATCATCAGTGATCGTACAACATAAAATTATTTCTTTCTATTTTATGCATACCTAGAGTCTATACAAAACAACAAAAATATTTACAAGAAAGAATTCCTCCCAAATATGAAAATTTCAATAGAACCTACTAAAAAAATTAAGAAAGCACTGACGTGAGGTCAGATATCTTTGGCGCTCTTGTTGAGCTACTTGCGAGTATATATTCAAACCATAACAAATCTATAAGCACTCTGATCAGGTGAACAATAGTCTTTTCTCGTACTATGGGACAATGTGATGCTAATATGAACGCCTAATGAATGAATCAACCTATATCTCAAATTAGAAATAACTACTAATAATTTTCCCCAAGTTTTGTTCGAAGCTATAATTCCCCTGAAAACTTACGTCAGTGCTTTTCTGAATTTTGACAACGTATATTATTTCAGCCACCGAGATTGAATTCTATCTCTATGATTTCTCGTTATGAAAAATTTTGATTAATATTACGCCAACTGACACTGATTAATGAGCCCGGCATTTGTCACTCAAACATCGATCTGTGATGGCCATCGTTCAGAGAAAATCACCGAGACTTAATGACATTTCTCTTTTCTCTTGAGTGAATGAAAAAAATGATCATATTTTTAGATGGAAAAGAGCTACGACAATGAAATTTGAGGATAAGTAAGATATCGATCACCTCAATATATTCACGAATTTTTTTTGAAATCCGAAGAATACCTTATGAGATATTGAGTATTACAAAATTTTTTTTAAAATTTTTAGCGTGACGATTTCTTCGAAATTTTGCGGGCCGTTTTGTTGCCCTCTTTCAACGATATTTCAAGTATCAACTTGATCGGATGGATATTCTAGTAGTTATTGAGGAAACAAAAGATCAGATGCTCATAACTACTGAACCATTCGACGGATTTGGCCCAATAACGAACTTGACCGAGATATTTGTACAATTACCCTATTCTGAAAATATGAAAACTCTAGCTCATCTCTTTTGGATGCTAGAGAGGATACGGCCGGCCGGACAGTCTCAACATTCGCCACGGATTCTTCATCGGGGAGTCAAACCCAATCGATTGAGACCATTTTCGGCTCGATATTCCAAAATTACAGACATTTGGTCAAATCGATAGGCACTCTGTTCGGGTGAACAAGAGCGCCAAAAAGAGAAATCAGAAAATGCACTAGATTGCAAGAATAAGGCAACACAAAAACCTATTGTAATAGTCCATTCATGTGCAGTAAATGTGGCTAACAGCACGATTCAAAAACGTGCTCCAAACCAAAACAACATCAGCCTTTTGTACCTTATGTGAAGGTAGTCCACCAGCAAACTACAGAGGTAATCAAATCTGCAAAAAACTTGTTCAAACCAAAAATTAAAGTATTCGAAGAAGTGATAAACAATATAATACATCTGAACCTACCGACGGTATCTACATACTCCAAACCCAAGCTACAACCAGAATATCAAAGATGTCCGACGCAGAAGCAACAAGAAACCAACAGCCACAACAAGAGCTACCTACTCATAGTGAAAATCCAAATTATTTAGAAACGATGGTATCAACTTTCGTATCAGATCTCAAAACTATGATGGCACAACTCATTAACCAGAACCAGATCATAATGAATCTACTAACATCAAATGTTAAAAATGGCTAAGTTTAAACGTATAGATAGGTATTTGGAACGTAAATGGGCCTCAAAATCACAAACATGAATTGGAAATATTCATGAGCCTAAATAAAATAGATGTGATGCTGATATCAGAAACCCATTTCACCCAGCTTGAAACAAGATCCTATAATAATAATAATAAAAATTATTATTATTAACATCAGCGGACATATTAATTCAGTTTCAGTAGCTGCAAAATTATTCGAATACCTATCTGTGACAACATCAAGAGTGCAACACTAGGGTTGTCCAATCCCGAAATAAATGATATAATGATATAAATGATATAAATGATAATGAACAATAAATCTTTGATTCCAGAGAAACAGTTTTTGTTTCAGTGATATCATCCCAATACAATAAGATGACATATTTTATATTACTGCTATAAATTCGTTCTCGATAGTCGTTTGAAACTGCTGGGTATGTTTTTCCTCACACTGTATATCGCATAATTCAATAACTTTCCTCGAAGTTCCTAGAATATTATCCCATACTTCTCGAACAATAGAGATTTCCACAATTACAATACATAGTTAGGAAAACTTTTATCACGATAATTGTAAAAGCTTTTCTTATCGGAAGTCCAAAGTGGAAATACTTATCGCTATTCCCATGTACAAAGAAAAGGAGAGAAAGCCAGATTTGCACACACTTCCTGTCTTATTAACTAATCTTAAAAAGACGATATTCAAAACGGATCCAATATTTCTGGAAAAATTAAATAAAGCAGTCCATAAATAATAAGACTTGCAGCGAAGCCAGTATAGATTTGTATTTGAAACATTGTTACGGCCGGTTTCTAAAACACTGATCAAACCTCATGTCAACTAACACAACGATAATCCTAACAGAGATGTCAAGTCAATTTGATTTGCTTAAAGGATGTTCAGTGCATAATTAAGTAATCTAAGATCATTTTCAGTTGCATTGAGATAACCGTGTTGCCAGACTAGCGAACCACCGATTTTGTCACAAAACTTATACACTGCGATCAAAGTGGATTTGAAGATTTTGAAATGATCATACACTAGTATACAGGGTGAGCCTTGGACCACTGCGTTAATTTTAACCATAGATTTCTTTACGTCAAAAGAAAGATTTTCTTCCTATAACATTTTTCCAAATTTGGCCCCGTTCAAAAGATGTTGTTGAAATTTTATTAAAAAATTGCATTTTCACCTGTAATATTCAAACGACAGTATCAATTGAAATGATCTCTTGTAGAAGGTTTTTCATAACAGTCATGTTGAATTTTGGCATCATTAGATTTATTCCATTTCTTATGGGTTTCTCACTACTACTCTACAGATTGGTTAAATTGCATGAAAAACATATATCACTTGAACTAAAGGTTCGTATCTTGTACTTCCTGGAATCATTAGTCTTTTTTGCAGATAAAATAATTCTTCATCTTTTCTCCTAGATTGCACTAGATTCTTGAGATATTTGAAGTTGAAAGGAATTAAATCGATATTATATTGTCCAAATTTTCTGATTTCCCCAAATCCAACTCTGTGCTGAAATTATCCAATAATCAAATTTGTTCAATGTTGCCATATTTTATGACTTAATTAATTATTTCTACAAAGGTTGGGGAAATCTCTCCAGTCTATGGTTCCACCACTAAACACTATAGATGAAATTAACCACTGAACAATTTTTGTCTTACATTCACTACAAAATCTAAATTGCCATTTGCTGTATTCTTTATTGATAATGTCTAGCACCTTGTTCAATATTTAATCCAGAGTAATATTCCATAATAAATAGAGAAAAAGATTTCCACCACTCACATAGATAATTCGGTATATTTTCATGACCGTTGAAATAGGTAATGTATTTTCTGTCAGGACCTGTTAAAGTGAAGACTTTTCTTTATGAAGAGCTGTTTCTTTATAGCTTCAGACTTTCAGGGTTCATCAAATCAAATCTATTTTAACATGAGAATGCTTCAAGTTAAGCTCATATGAGTTTTAAAAACTTCGAACCCAGTCTCCTAGATTTGTTTTGTACCTTTATAAAAGTTTTTTCACATCTTTATTTCATACACCGATTCAACCTGGTACACAAACTTAGGAGATAATAGAATTTGATTTAGTTTTAATATTTCTGAATGTTTATGGTGCATATTAAAAGAAAACAAGTATTTTTGTCTAATTTTCACTTTATTAATACTATTTCACGACCGGTTTCGGTTGTTAAACCATCTTCTGGTGCTAGGTACAAACTGAAATATTTCGTGGGCTTAAATCTATGGGATGTTCAAAAGTGGTGAATGGTTTATTTCTATTTGGGTGTTGAGTGGGGGTAAATTGGGATTTTTGAACAGATTTGTTATTTCCATCGCTTCTAGCAAATTTAATTTCAGGCCTTTTTCGCATCTGTGAAGGATTTTAAAATTTACGATATCCATATGATGCTCTTCAGTCACCATATAATCATAAACAGTTTATGATGATAAAGAATTATGGAAGATTAAATGGAGCTCTTATGAAATGTTCAATAAGGATCTTATTTCTGATCCCTCTGAAAAAAATTCAATTTTTGATCTTCCAAGAAATATTTGGATGGTTCTTAATCGTTTGAAAACAGGTCATGGTCGTACCAGTAGCATGCTATTCAGATGGAACTCGTTTCCAAGCGCAAGTTGTGAATGTGGAAATTCAGAAGAATCATGATATATTTTTCAAGATGGTTTTATGGCTATTTATGATATTTCCGATTCTTTCTTTGGGTTATGAATTCCAAACAAATTTGACACGTATTTTATTTATATTATTCTATTATTTCTGCCGAATTGTATGGCATCCCACACTACACATCTATTGTTCGATAACCAAAAAATTGTAAGCCGACATTTCAAAAAGAATACATATGTTTGCAAATATCAAATAAATATACAGTGTGAGTCTTTGATTACATAATTAATTATAACCATAGATTTTTCAGGCGAAAAGGAATACTTTTTTCCTATACGATTTTTTTAAATTCAGGATATTGAAATTTCATTTCGAAGATAGGGGCTCTGTTAAGGAGACATTTCGGAAAGTAAAACAGATATCCGTAAGAGATTTAATATTGTGGAAGAAAACGAGTTCTCTGCATTAAGTCTAGTGAGCAAGTGTATATGCTTCTACGTCCATCGGGCCTGGAAAGATTTTTTCTAACGTATCGCGGAAAACGTTGCTCAGTTCAACCGGTTGGAAAAAATACATCGGGAAAATTCTAAGCAAAATTGCTAGTTTTTTGGAATTGCCGAATCCAGAAACATTCACAGGACATTGTCTGCGAAGGACTTCTGCGACTGCCTTGGTCAATGCAGGAGCAAATATTATGACAACATTGAAGAGACATGGTGGATGGCGAAGTTCAACGGTGGCAGAAGGGTATTTGGGCGACAGCATGGAATTGAAAAACAAAACTGCAAGAATGTTAGCTGGCATATCAGATGAAAGAAGGGAAACAACTTCATGTTTGAATACAGTCATTAACAGTGACAACCGTTTAATAGAAAATCCTTGCAATTCGGGTAACAACTTTAGTGGTAAATTCGACAACTGTCGGTTTGTTTTTGTGAACACTTTAGAGGGAGTTAAAGATCTATAACTGCTCAGTTTAACTCCCAAGGGAGTTATGACAATGTTTATAGTTACGGTAACTAAGTATTTATTCCTTTGTAATGTATGAGTATGAAATAAAAAAATTAGAAAGCACTGACGTGAAGTCAGCTTGCTTTAGCGCTCTTGTTGAGCTACTTGCAAGTAAATATCCAAACCATAACAAATCCATAAGCACTCTGATCAGGTGAACAATAGTCTTTTCTAGTACTATGGGGAAATGTGATGCAAATATGAACGCCTAATGAATGAACAAACCTATATCTCAAATTAAAAATAACTACTCATAATTTTCCCCAAGTTTTGTTCGAAGATATTTTATAATTCCCTTCCCCGAAAAACTTACGTCAGTGCTTTTCTGAATGTTGACAACGTATATAATTTCAGCCACCGAGATTGAATTCTATCTCTATGATTTCCCGTAATGAAAAATTTTGATTTTTATTACACCAACTGACACTGATTAATGAGCCCGGCATTTGTCAATCGAATATCGATCTGTGATGGCCATCGTTCAAAGAAAATCATCGGGACGTATGTTATTTCTCTTTTCTCTTGAGTAAATGAAAAAAATGATCATATCTTTAGATGGAAAAGAGCTACGAAAATGAAATTTGAGGATAAGTAAGATATCGATCACCTAATTATAGGTATTTACGAATTTTTATTGAAATTTATGGAATTAACAGGGTTGAAATAAGACTTAAAACAGAAATAAGTCTTTGAAACTGATGGAAAATGAAAGACATATTGAATTGATGATATAAGAAAATGTAAACAATTATAGAATTCAGAGTATTGGAAAAGCTTAGTTTAAATATGAGTATTTGTTGAATGGTCAATTAAATTAAAAATAAAATTCTGAAATTTTGGTATTTTCACAAATATTTTCGAATTTAAAAATCATTACAAAGGAAAATTCATTATGATTTTCAGCCGAAAAATGTACTGGATGGAAAATTATGTAACATTCTACGAAGAGCATTAAAAATGTGTTTTCATAATGAATATTATACCTTGGATCCTTAAACAGGAAGAGCGTACATAAACAAGTATGTCTCTACAATTTTATGGTCTATCAAAAAGCAAAAGCAATTTTTTTAGGTAATCTCAAAAGGTACTCAGCAGAAGCATAGCACAATTTGAATAGTAACGCCACCTAATTGCAAAAAGTGTTTCTTATTGCTTCAAGCATCTGTAGATCAAAGAGTAGCAAAGAGTATTTTTGGCGCAATTGTTGTTCACCTGATCAGAGATCTTAAAGATTTTCTCAAATATCTGTATCTTCCGAATATTTGAGTGAAACTGATATAAATCTATTTCTTTGGACTTATTAAGAATCCGTGGTCAAAATCAATTGTCCGTCCGTGAGCACGATCACTCCCGAATGGAATAACGTAGGGAGCTGGAATTGTCGATTCAGGGATGAATTTCGAGGCTGAGTTCATTAAGCGATCAAATCGACCTAGTAAATTGTTTGAAATTTTTTTTTCAAAACACACTTCATAATTTTTTTTTTCAAAATACACTTCAAATAAATTTTTTTTAATGATTCGGTTCAGCCATAAGAATATATTGTTACCATTCTCACCATTGACAATCTAATACTTCTGGTGGTATGATTTTTCAATATTCTTGAAATACTCGGAAGTATTTATTTAGGCTAAATCCACTATCTGTTATTGTCCTTCTTTCTACCAATGTTTCGATAGAAATCTTTTATAATTCTGGAAATAAATTACCTTCTGAAAAAGCAGAAAATAGACAAATTTTGAAATTAGAAGGAATTTGTGATCATTTGTGATTTGAAAATCTAGGAGGTAACATTTATGAAATCACTTCTGATGTCATTAGTGCTCTATCAATAGAGTTGCCGGAAGTTTGGAGGCCGATTGCTCGATATAACTAGAGGTCTTCAAACCCCAGGCGTGTACAAATTTTGCCAATTTCGAAGTTCTGCCAATCTGGACATTTAATGAAAATTGAAGAGTTCTGAACAGGTTTTGCATTTTCAAAAGTTTATTTACCTTGAGAATGATAGATGTCTATCGAAATATTCGTAGGATGACGAAAAATAAAATATGGTGATATAGCCCAAAGCCATCCGATCTAACTTTAGAGCTTTAATCATTTCTTTTATATTGCCTTGGGCACATTTTTGATAAAATGTACATAATTAGTAAAAATCTCTAGTAGATAAGCTTATAAAATGGATTATAGAAGCAACGAGTAACAGGAAATCGAACGCATCTGAAAATTTCCTCAAGATTTTATATCTCCTAGCAAAGCAAAGCTATAGTATACAGTTTATTCGTATAGTCTTTCTTTGATATATTTTAACGAACGTTCTACAATAATCACCCTATATAGCTATACGGCCGGTTGGACGTAGGGACATACACAGCTTACAGCATGGATCCTCATCATACAATCAAAACCATTGAACATTTTCTACTGGACATATTCTAGATATTTAGAAGAACGACTGCTCTGTTTCACAAGGAACAAGAAAAAAGTTTAAAGGTTATAATTCATCATTGATTTCAATGATTAAAAGCACAGATCTCAGTAAATTTTTGTAACCAGAATTGAAGTATCGACTGCATTTCCAATGTATGCCTCGAGTCAATTATTTCTGGATAGACTCCATATCATCAATTTCAACTCAGTTGATTATCATATCAGTATGAACAGAATTTCTCACTCATTGTTCTCTAGAGAAATTCAATTAGATCCAATCAGCAAGAAATTATTTCATCCTTGAATAATTTGGTACCGGCGAAAGTATGAATTTTTTAGTACCTATTACCTATTACTTGTAGTTACCTTGACTTCCAAACGTACTTGATAATAATTATCTTTGGTTACCACAAAAATATTTAATCTTTTCTTTCATATTTGGGTGATTTCCTATCGAAAGTGATTTCACTATAGATGTTTCCATTTGTGACGTTCGAATTTCATCTAATGTTACTATAATTTATCCAAAAATCAAATTTCGATCAAATTTAATTTAATTCCGGTATTTTTCTCAAGAACCAGAAAAATTTCAAGTTATGTTACATTTATAATATTTGTACATGCTTAATTTTTAGAATTTCGATTGTGCTTTTGCAATCTCTACGTACAATATGGAAACCGTTTTTAGAATAATATACACTGATCAACAATTGCTAGGGATCACTTATGAAATTCTCTTCATTTGTATTTTTTTCAAGTTATCTCGTGAATATCTGTACATTATATGTTCTCTAAGGAAAAATTAAGATGTTTTGAGTTGATTATATCAAATTTTTCCTCACTTCATCGGCTCTTGTTCACAAAATCGATTATTATCTGTAGGCTGTTACAGGTGGAGTGAAAAGCAATGTGGTATTTGTTATTAAATCCGTTTTTTTCTCTCGTTTAAACACATAAGGTGACAATAATTGAAGAAATGAGAACAATATCAGCTTATCAGTCATGCCGAGAAGACGTTTGGCTCCTGTGCAACTGGACCAAATCATACGGTGGATACAGGAAGGTTTGTCCCAGCGAGAAGTGTCCCGGTGGTTCAATGTTTCGCAAAGTGTCGTGAGTCGGGCTTGGAATAGGTTCATCCAAAACGACTCAGTAGCTTATGTTCATGGAGGAGGTCGGCAGCGCAGTACAACAGCTGCCCAAGATCGTCTTTTGATCCTCAATGCTAGGAGAAATCACACTTACCCGGCGTCGCGGCTAAATAGATCACTGAGAGTTGCAACAGGAGTTCTAATTTCGAACCAGACTGTAAGACGACGACTACATGTTCGTGGTTTGAGAGCACGTAGGAGGGTACAACATCCCCGTTTGAATAAGGAACACCGGGTTCATCGACGGCAATGGGCTGAGGAGCACCGCAATTGGACAGTTGAAGATTGGAGCCGATGTTCATTTACGGATGAGTCTAGATTTCGTTTGGTCAACTCCGATGGACGTATTCTTGCTTGGAGGGAAAGAGGTCGAAAGTATGCAGAACAGTTTATGGTATCCACAACAGCTTTTGAACCAACGCATAGAGTTGGTTGTTCTGCAGAACACCACAATGACCAGCCAGAGATATCACGATATGATTATTGAACCCATAATTGTTCCGTTTGCGGCTGCCTTGGGCGAGAATTTCATTTTAATTGACGATAATGCCCGCCCACGCCGTAGTCGTGTGGTTATTGAAGCGCTTGAAACTTATGCTATTGATAGGATGGACTGGCCAGCTTGCTCTCCAGACATGAATTGCATCGAACATGTCTGGTCTGAGATGTCTAGACAATTGTTAGCATTAGAACAACCGATCAATAACCTGGAGGACCTTTCTAACGCTTTACGGGATATTTGGACGAATTTGCCCCAAAATTTTATAAACCGTTTGATGCAAAGTATGCCTCGTAGGGTAGAATGCTTGAGACGAGCTAGTGGGGGACCAACCAGGTACTAGCTTAACCGAAACTTCAGCCTTCTTGTGCTTTCATCATAAAATTTTTATGTTATTCAAACACAGAATTTTGAGTGTTCCTAAGAAAGTCTTTTTTTCTCTCCAAGTTTCCATTTTGTCATTCTTTTCTCAAGTGAACCATATTATCAACTGAAAATACTCTTCTATCTGACTAAATTTATAATCTTGGAGCGAATATTTCAGAAATAAATTTAGAAAAAGTAAGTGGTCCCTATCAATTGTTGAGCAGTGTACTTGTTTTAGAAAATTATAAGAATGCACGTCAACTTTTGAATTCATGTGTGTGTTATTTAAACATCAAATTTAAATGTACAGAGCGAATACGGCAAGTCTGCCATACCTGGTGCACTTTTTCAATAAGGGTTTCTTATTGGGTATATTACTACATTTTTGAAATACCCCTAATGAACGATCTATTATGAATTATACACGGTGAAATTTTGGAATGGAATACTCTGGAAATGTTATTTTTTAGCTAAATAGGTACTTATCAAAAATTTAAACTACTTGTTCTTATTTCAGAAGAAATCCAGACTTAAATGAAGCCTGGTACGTTCATAACTTTCATCACAAATGAAAAACGACAATAGACTGTGGTTTTGCCAACAAAAGGGTGTAGAACATTTTGGGCATTTATCTCGAAGAATTTCTGATGCTCAATTATTTATTAATGTACGGAAAATATAAAAATGCAGAAAATAAAAAAGATTATAACTTGTTTCTGCGCGGTGGTTCTAGTAGAACAGCGTGTTATCGTTTTACCCAAATGATTGTAATTTTCGAATATCTGACCGATTAAGTTGATATGCCTTCTTTTGATTGGTCATCAGGCGAAGGGAATTTGATCTTCCAACAAACATAAAGGAAAACCGTGAGGAATTCAATTCGATATATAGGTTTGTTCATTCATCGTGGCAGTTGTATTAGTATCACACTGTTCCAGAGTACAGGAAAAAAAACTCTAGACAAGGGCGCAAAAGCTTCTGACCCCACCTTAGTAGCTTACACATCTCGTCACACATCATATTCGAAACCATAAACTACCTTCTCATTCAAAAGGAATAAGAAAATATCACGTCATTCAACCGTTTCTTGGTATGAATACACGCCACTACAAGTTTTGCTGATTTCCCTCCTTCATTCTGCAGCTACTTTCATCACGTCTTTTTCGATTTTCATTAAAACCTTCCTGAATCGGAATATTTCTTATTTCCATAACGCATTCCAAGATAAAATAACACCAAAGCTCAATTTAACTCGAGATAAATTCTATTCGACATATTCTTTGAAGCGAGTTTGAATGATTCAATTATAGATTTCTAATGAGTCGCACTCGTTCTAGGTCTCTATGAAATCAAAATTTTAAATCATTAAGCGTCTTCATATATTGAAGGAACCTAGCTTCTTGAAATAAAATGGTACAATGCTGAAATCGAAGGACGAAGTCAATCCCTTATATGCACCATCAATTGAGTTGCAGAAAGTTTGAAAGCCAATTGTTCGATGTAACTTGAAGAAGTCTTCAAACATAGATAAATGCTAATTTTTCATATAGTTTTCGTTGTTTGTCTATTTGACATTTATGAAAGTTGAAATTTTTTTGGAATTGCCTGCTTTAGTAAAAGCTAACCTTTACCTCGAAAACGACAGAAAATGTATGTTGAAATGTTGAGAAGAAAAAAACAATAATAGACGGTTATGGCTCAAATCACTCTGTGAATCAATCATGAATAACTTAGGAAATATCAAGTACTCAAAAATATATGGAACTATAAACTTTCCTTAGCACAAAACAATTTGCACGAAATTTAGCTATCCTATTCGTTTCAATTTCGTTCAAACCTCTTCCAAGACACAGATTGATCGGAAGGATATTCTAGGATTCATCGAGGAAACCAGATTTCAGATGCTCATAAACATCTGAACCGTTCGACGGATTTGGATTTGGCACAACAACGTTAATAATGAACGTGACCCGAGATATTTGGATAACAGGCCTGAATAGGTTAGGTTAGAAAGTATGAAAACTCTAGCTCATCTCCTTTGGATGATAGAGATTATACGGCCAGAGGACCACACTCAATTTTGAATCCGGATTCTTCATCAGGAAGTCAAAGCCCATCAATGTAGAACATTGTTTGCGCGATATTCAACAATTACAGACATTTGGACAAAACAATATTGCTCTGTTCTAGTAGTAACAAAAATGAAAAGTTTCACCATCTAATATACAGAGTGAGTTTTTGACAATCCTATGTTAAATCTTTAAAAAAAATTAATGTCAGTGTACAAATGCATATAATTCATTTAAGAACGCCTTTTTGCTTCTCCCTTTTTCTGATGATCTTCTGTTTCAATAACAATTTTACTTTGAATGATTACAAGCATTCACAGATGAAGGTGTACAGTTCCATTTGCTTTGAGAAAGGTGAGTATAATCACGTTAATTTGCTTCTGGAAAACACGATATGTACTTTTTAATGAAAAAATTCTTGTTATGATGAATCTCCTTTGTTTTGGCTATAATTAATTCAATAAACAAAACGTTATTACAGCTCACAGATAGTTAAATTTTAATACCTTACCATTGAATTCATTATTACCAACCTCAGGAAAGGAAAAATTAATAATTGCCAATTTTTTTATATGACAGAAAATATATGTAACCATTATAAATACAGGGTGGCCATTTGAAAACGAAACAGACGAGATTACAGACGAAATAAGTTTTTTCGATAGAAATGCTCGGACAGGTCGATTTCTGTTTCGAGGGGAACAACTTAAGATGTAGTTTACGGACGCATAGCGCTTCAACCCCCACCCCCAATTTTTGAATAGGGTAGATGGGGTGAGTGATACCGCAATTCAAAAGTGTTTTTATACTGATTTCAGCACAGTAATTGTTTTTTTCATTTTATGCATTAGTTCTCGAAATATTCATGCGTTAGTTAATTTTATCACTCAAATTAATATTTTGCGAATAATTGACATTTCGTGCTTCCGAAACACCAAAATTTTCGTACTTGTATTTGAAATTGCAAAATATCTACCACTGGGCAAATGAAGTCATACCGTACATGTTAATGCTACTAGGGTGAGATGTTCGACTAACTATTTTATTCACTGAAATCATTCTCCAACTGAACGGTATCAGAACGATTTGTGGTATTGATCTAAGAAATAAGACTTTTCAAAGTGAAGTAAATAATTTATCAAAAACTCACATCAATCAATTAAATATTCAAATTGTTCACCATTAGCTTCCATAAAATGAAATAAGTTTTGTTCGAAACGATGGCGCACATTTAGCAGCATTTCTGGAGTGATTTGACGACATTCGTTCACTATACGTCTTCTTAAATCTTCTATGGAATCGGGCTGTGTAGAGTAAATTTTACTCTTCAAGTGGCCCCAAAGAAAGAAATCTAGTGGCGACAGATCTGGCGATCTGGCTGGCCATTCAGTGGAACCCCTTCTTCGAATCCACCGATTTGGAAATCTTTGATCCAGATATTCTCGAACTGGTAAGGCGTAGTGTGGAGGAGCTCCATCCTGCTGAAACACAATCTGATCTTCCACATAATTTCCAGCATTGTTTTCAATAATT
>JARTUT010001136.1:0-22276 GCA_030674115.1 Micraspis discolor
AAAATGATTTTGAACGTTTTGAGAGTAGGGTTCAAACGATTTCTTGCCAGAGAACGCATCATCAAATTTCTGAGATTATGTCGTGGGTAAATTATTGAGATATAAATTGAAAAGTAAAGGAGCTAGAACTGATCCTTGTGGAAGATCGATGCTTAATGTTTTTTAAATTGCTACTCTTATTGTCAACAAAACACGAACTCTTCTATCAGATTACATATTTCCTAATAATCTTACCATTTTTCCACACTTCAGATGGGTGTAAAGTTTGAAAATGAACCAATCTTTCCACATAGTGTCATATACCGAAGATAAATCAATGAAAGCAGCTCCTGTTTTCAACCTATCATTGAAGCCTGATTCTATGAAAGTTGTTAGGCTGAGAACCTGATCTGAACAATTTCTACGATTCCTAAAGCCTCCCTGGAAATTTGATAGATCATTCAACACTATACTACATCGTCAAATGAAATCGCTCAATTTTTGAAAACGGACCAATAGAAACAAACTGTATCTGAAAACCTCAACCTCACAGTGTTTTCACAGAAATTTGTTTTTATCAAATGCCTTATTTGCATAGGAATATTAATACGTCCGGATAGCTTTGGCCGTTGGTGGAAGAAGCGGTCGTCATGGATTTACGATAAACAAGCAGTTGTTAGCGATAACTTCCAACAGCACATTTGGCAGTTCTGTCAGTTTATTTTCGTATTTTACCATAACATTTGAACAGAAAATTTTATTTTATTACTGCATTAGAGCTTGCTTGGCGCGGAGGAGAGGTTTATCATGCGCCAATTGAAAACGATGGTAATCCCACGGGCCGAATTGCCTACAATCCGATATTTTCTAAAACAAGACAAAGTGGTGCCCAAAAATGTGCAAAGTGAAACGAAATGGCTGACTCCCAATATTGAAGAAGATATTTGCCCAGTGAGGTTATATAAGCTACTTGTATCCAAAAGAACTACAAACATAACCACTGAAAGACTATTCCTTACTCCACATAAAATTGGAAATATGGTTTATGGTTCCAAAACTCCCCAGTCGGTCCCAATACGATAGCTAAATGGACAGAAGAATTTGGCATCAATACAACCAAGTCAGAAGGTAACTAACCACTCGCATCGAGCTACTGCTGTCCAGCCAATTAGCCAAAGCAGGGATTGGCGAGGAACAGCTGATAGAGAAAACAGGCCATTCTTCTGCAGCGTCAAGTGAGCCGTATCTCCAACTGGACCAACAACATCACAAGAAAACAATCACAGCCATAAGGAATGAAAAAAATGTCCTTCAAGAAACAACATCAGTATCTACTTCATCATTCGAAAATAATGCTCGTAATGTGTATAATAATTGTACTATCAATAATTATTAATTTGAGAATAAATATGAATAATTTGTTATGCTTCTATCTGGTTATTTTGAATAAAAAAGCTATTTTGCATTTCGTTTGATTTATATTGTTGAATGATCTTTCCAAATACCACTACACGAGATTCTATTTTTTTTTTTGAGAACACTGTCGTTTTTTGAAAATTATCAATTCTAAAAAGAATAAACCTTTAATATCTTGGAAAAAATCTTGGAAAATACCTTTTACTTTAGCCTTACGAAATTCGGAAGGAAAGTTTCCTGAATTCAGAATATTGTTATAGAAATAAAATAACCGAGAAAAGGACCTTTTCGACTCCCAAGCAGTTCGATGATCAACAAGCGCCCTTAAACACTTTCCAAATTTAGAACCATTTTTTGGACGTGAAACCTATATAATCACCCAATGAATTATATGCTCGGCTGAACTTAGTTCACTTTTCGCTTGGTAACCTCTTCTTGAGTTTCGAATTGTGGATGAATGGACTCTGGGGGCGTGTTTCTTTAACAATGCTCAATTAGCTTATGTGCTTTTCCAGGCCATTGAGTAAAGCTTATATCGATTGGTTCTCTACATGCTCCTTTTCTGTCAACGGTGAAACGATGAGCTCTATCTCAAATTTCCACTTATAAAATCCTTTTTGTTTCATTATTTGTTATACAGACGGGTATGTCACCTAAAGGATAACTGATAGAGAAATGGGATTTAGAGTTACTCCTTAAAGATACAGTTGATCAGTTTTCAACAAAGAAAACGTTCGAAACTGGTGAAACAAAGAAATTCTAGAAATTTCGTGAAAACGGTCGGTTTACAAAAATTTGAAAAATTGAAAAAAAGGAAGCAGAACGAATATCATAATGTTTTCATCCTGTATATTTAATTTCCATTAAAAATGAAAACAATGTGTACCAGAACTGTTCTGTCCGATAACTCAGTTAACCCTTCTATAATTCTATACCAAAAATGTAACGCGATATGCTTTTATAAGTACGAACATCAATTTTCAGATTGTTGCTTGGCTAAGTGGCCATAACACTTCTGTAAAAACAAGATTCAACGCTAATGGAACCGCTCCTTTGATGGGTCGAACGAAAGGTTATAATTAAATCATCTTAATTTTCAAATTCATCATCATTATGTGCTTCTTCTTGGTTATCAACGATAAACATTTTCAACTTTCCCCTTTCATGTTTTGTGATCCCTAACCATTTTTTTTTTCGATTCAGTTAAATGTTCGTAGATAATATTAGTCTCCTTGTTATTAACGCGAAACAGTAAGCTATTGTTTTGCCCAAATATTTTTTCCACAATCCATTGGAAAATGGTGTCAAATGATTGAAATCAACTTGCAGCATTCTTGACATATTTGAAGTTGAAAGAAATTAAATTAATATAATTCTGTCCAAATTTTCTGATTTTCCCAAATCCAACTCTGTGCTAAAATGATTCAATAATCAGATTTGTTCAATGTTGCCATATTTTATGTCTTAATTAAATATTTCTACAAAAGCTTGGTGAAATCTCTCACCACTAAACACTATAGATGAAATTAAACACTGAACAATTTTTGTCTTACATTCACTACAAAACCTAAATTGCCATTTTGCTGTATTCATTATTAATGATGTCTAGCACCTAGTTTAATATTTAATCCAGAGTAATATTTCATAATAAATAGAGAAAAAGATTTCCATCACTCACATAGGTACTGTGCTGGTACAAAATTAGAAATAATAATAATCACCTGCTTAATGAAGGGCAGCGCACTTCCTGAGTCGCTAGTTATACTATAACAGTAGATCCAAAAATTATCTTTGGTAGAAAAGATGTTTGCAAGGTGAATAAAAACAAGTTTGTAGTTATAATAGAATTATGTATTCACAGATAAGAATAGTTACACAATGTTCGGCACTTGAGTTTACACTCACAGAAAAAGTTTTTAGGTGTCTATAATAACCAAGGATTTGAACTTCTCTGCTCGATCTTGGGCACTTCTGGTAATATTAAATGATAAAGAGATCTGACCTTATTTGTTGTTTGGAGTTCACCACAGCTCTGCTTCCAATCGTCGAGGTAGATTTCTCAGAATAAGGTGCAGGCACTTTGGATAAAGCTTCACAAACTTCCACTGACGAATTGTACCTTGGCGATATGTACTTGCGTCACAGGTTCACAATTCACAACCTTTACGTAGAGAATTTGAACTAGATTAATTCACATACACATGAACTAGGGTAGCTAACTGACCCGAAAACAGATTATTTTGAGAGATCTTTAGAGGAACTTGTAGTTCTGAGTGCCGTTATAGACTCGTGAAAAGTAAATTGATAAAAGAGAACTTACTTGTAGAAGTGACCACCTTGAGAAGTGTAGAAGGAATGAATTTGAATAATTGAGAGAGTTCGTACAGTTAGCTTAATTTAGGGATTTCCAAAATTCCGTCCGACAGAAGGCATTCTTGGAAGTAACGGCCGCTACCCCAAATTCCAAGAACTGTTCTTTGTTGCGAGAATATCGCAACAGGTACTTTGGTATATTTTCATGATCACTGTTTAAATAGATAATGTATTTTCTGTCAGGACCTGTTAAATTGAAGACTTGTCTTTATGAGGAGCTGGTTCTTTATGGCTTCACACTTTCAGGGTTCATCAAATTATATCTATTCTAACATAGGAATCCTTCAAATTAAACTCATATGAATTTTAAAACTTTGAACCCAGTCTCCTAGATTTGTTTTGTACCTTTATAGAAGTTTTTCACATCTTTATTTCATACACCGATTCAACTTGGTTCACAAACTTAGGAGATAATAGAATTTGACTTAGTTTTAATATTTCTGAATGTTTGTTATGATGCATGGTTAATTAAATTCAATCAATATTCAAACTGGAAGCGATAAGCTCATAAACAAAAAAGATTAGAATAGAATGCATTTTCTGATCATAATCATTTCATACTGAATTGAATAATTTCAAACTATCGAAATTATCCTTAAAATATTTTCCACATTTTTTTAAAGAAAGCTACAAATAACTGTTGCAGTTTCAAACAAAATCAAAACAACAAGGAACCACAGAACATTTTATTGGGAACTACCCACCACAGAGACGTTATAATATTTTAATGTAATAATAATTCACTCTAATTATTCTGAGGAAAATAATAACTAAAGATCATTAATGGTTACAGATATTATCTTTCATTTAAAAAAAACTTTGCAATTATTAATATTTTCTCTCCTGGGGTTCGGTAATAAATTCATATTGTATGGTAAGGTATTAAAATTTGACATAATCTATGAATAACCATTATTCAATATTTATTTTTTGTTTACGTAATTAAAACAGATACTCTGATTATAAAAACCAATAATTTACGCATGTTCAGTAATCAGTAATTATAGTCTAAACAGAATAGATTCATATTAATGATTTAACAAAAAATTTTTTATTAAAGAACACCTAGTTGATTTTTCAGAATCAATTTTAGGTCATCAAACTCAATTTCTTCAAGCAAGTATAATTGCACACCTAAATCTGGAAATACTTTAAAAAAATTATTCGTAGTGACATCATTCATTGTTGTTGAAGATTTCGAAAATGATTTTCATATTTTTAATAGTATGATATCAAGAGACCTCATAGACCTGCTCACTGGTCTCTGTCAAGGAGAAGAACTTTCAGAAATATCAGTGTTTGGAAAATCATAGATGAATTTTTCTGGCTTTGAGTGAAAAAAAAGCAAAGTGACAACCTCTTGCCTTGGAAGTTTTCATAGATATGATGGTTTTCATGATTTGGAAATTTTAAGAAGAAAATTACAAATGTATGATGATAACATCCAATAATTCTGAGGTTTTTTTGGAATTTCTCACTAGAAAGGGATGGTTTATAATCTTGAAGTAGAAAGAAATTATAGTAGAACAACAAAAATCTATGTTTATGATGTTGAATTTTTTTTACCAGAAAATTCGTATTTTGTATCTTCCTTCTGGATATAGACCTCATCGCATGTACATGAGTGAGTGTATCATTTTTTAAAGGAAAATAACATTTTTAAACAATTCAGATTCATTAGTGGATGCTTTGGAAGGTATTTTTCATTCAAACTAAACTGGACTACAGAGGGGTATTTGCCCAATGTGAAAACTTAAAATGTTTATAACTTTTTAACGCAGCTGAATATGGAAAAACCGTAATGGAAAAAAAGTTTCTTTTGATCTTAAGAACCTATGGTTAAAAATAACGCAGTGGTCAAAGACTCACCCTGTATTTTATGTGGTTTATTTGTACTTATCAATTCAGAAAAAAGGCTGCATCCAAAATGCAATTCCGATTTCAGTCTTCATTTATTTCCATGAATCAATTCATTACCGAGAACTAAAGCAATAAGTTGAAGGTTATGTTTGCTTTCATAGAATAGAAAATAAACTAATAAACAATACTTACTTTTCAATCACATATGTGCGAAAAAACAGCAGCTGCAGATATTCACGCGTTGTAACTTTCAATCACCGCGAAATTCAAAAATCATTGACAGAAAACAAATACTTCTCAAATTAATTTGGCCCATAAAAACAAATAAATACCCATTGATACTTTTATGAATTGGGAAATTCAGATTCCCCAACAGTCATCTTCATCGGTTTTTCACTGGAAATGGATGATATATTCATTCATAATAATTTGGGATTAAATATTCACTATTAAATTTTAAAGTATTATAACTGGTCAAATAAAGCAAATAGTACATATTCATTTATTTTAAGAATAGATTCTGATACTTCGTTTTACAAATTTGGTAGATCTTAATTCACATCCTAATTAGTAATTTTCCAATTTTATTATCAAACCGTAACGAACAAAATTATATCTTATGCCATGATTTATTTGGACTTCCAAAAATTCTAAAAAGTAACAAATGAGTGTTATGCTGTCAAATTAAAAACGGTGAAATAGTTCATTTAACTAACCCTTTAGAAAAACTTTTAGAAAATATCTATGTCAATTTTCTGGTACTCAGATTCGAATTTGCTGTTATATAACCAGTCACTTCCCTAGATTCCTCTCTTCCGTGCATCCTCCTTTTGTTTCAAATTTGGCCACCAGTTGCACTACGTAAGCTACCGTTGAATTTTTTCAAAAACATTTTTCGCACAAATAAAGCAGCTATTCGCCCAGTCTATTCAAAAAAAATTAAGTAAGGCCTAACTTGTAAATTTCAAATTTAAGTTTGTCATTGTTTACAGTTGAGGCGTTACTCCATTTTAATACAGCCCTCATGGCTACGGCCCTGACACCTTCAGTATTTTCAAAAACCAGATTCCAAGTATCCTGAAGCTCAGCCATAGAGATATATCACATATAGAAGGACTAGACATTTGGATCTCCGCTCATAAAGATGGTAGTTTTGCCAGAAGACAAATTAAATATTAAGCGCATCAATGCATTCTAGAACGTAACCTCTGACCGCCTGGTCACTTTATTGCTTGCTTTCTCCGAATTATAACCATATACTTGCATGTTTCACAGCTGCAAATAAACCGAAAGTGCGAGCTGTAAAGGATGACGTTCCACCATGTAACATCGTTGTCCTTATTTCGTGGAAAACGAGATTTCCGAGCTCTTTGAAGTTCCAGTGAGAATTATTTGCACTACCGAGAGATGGTTTGGTATGACAGAAACAAGACAAGAAAGTTGAAGAGTACTAACGTCAGGTCATATGTTTTTGAGAGTTTGTTCTTTAAGTCATTCGAATTTGACACGAATTTGTACAGAGTGGTACAAATTGGACACTTTTGATTGGAAACATCAATTTCTAAAAGAGAGTGCAACGATTTGCACGCCACTGACGTTATTCAGTACGCGCACCCGAATTATGGTTGAAACTTGAAATAGCTTTCCTGCAACAGAATATAGAGGTGTTCTGTATGCTGGTTATCTGTGTTCCAGCGGAACCTAAGCTCGAACAGTCAGCGTATTTTTTTCTCTCTGTCGAGATCAGATGCCGGTCATCCCTGTGTAATTATTGAAATCAATATCTAAAAGTGACTTTTTTGGGTCAGAGATTTGCGAAATACATAACTATTCTCGGTAAGTGTTTATTTCCTCCTAGGAACCGAAATTTTAGTTCTTTTGGCACTTTAACATGAAGCACATTTTTGCATTGACTGCTTCCAATGATTCCCACAACATAACTTCTTCTCGGTTTAATTTGTTAAGATAATGTAATTTTACTATGAGTTTGTTCAATATTTGTCTAAAAGAAATCGAAAGTAGCCTGTTTATACATGCACTTTGCACTTTGTAATGTTCTTTCGTTCATCCTGATATAGCCTCCCTGGGGGCCAAATTATATCCTATTACGAGGCCAAAGACATATGCTAGTTCAAGATTGAGATGCATTCCACGATGAGGATTAAATCATATCCAGTCCCTGATTCGAGCAGTGGCATAACCACCTTGCTATTGAGCACATTCTTCAACTGGGATGAAAATTGGAATCATCTAGTCGCTGTCTGGAACATCTGTGTGGAAACTATATAACCCGTTTCTGGTCAACTGGCAGGCCATTACCCTCTGGAACTTTATTTTGTATTTGGGAGCTGGGAGGGAAGCTATCGACTCACATAGCTTTAAGATAAGTCCCTAGTATTCTGTTTTACTTGGGAGATTGGACATTCCTTAAAATTGTTATTTGTGAATTGTACTCATACATTTCAATATATTTGTCAAAAACCGAGGGAGTTTTGTTGCTGGAATAATTGAGGATAGGAAAGCGCACATTTATATCTCGACTTGTTCGAAAGATATTATTATTATTACTTATTATTATTATTATTAGAGTTGTAGATAACCTACATAACTCACACTAAAAAAATTAGAATACTATTAACTGGTCACAAGTATCTACCAGAGCTCCATAGGCCCCATCTGTTTTTAAAACTGTTAATACTAGAGGCGTTGACGACACTGTGGGGCAACATATTCCACGCCCGAAATACCCTGTTACTCAAGAAATTCTCTCTGCTTCTTGTAAAAAACCGTTCTCTACTCAGCTTGTACCCGTGTCCTCTTAGATAATCGCTGTTTAATGAAAATAGACCAGACATTTCAACAGCGAACAACCATTTCAAAGCTCTAAACGAGGTCAGCATATCTCCCATCATCCTAGGACTAGAGAAAGTTTCTAATCCCATCATGGAGAGCCGAGTTTGGTAGTCAGTCTTATGATACCAAACAGGATTCGAGTTGCTCTTCGTTGCACCTGCTCCAGCAGATCTGCATCTTGAACAAATATGGGAGGGTGACATACAGGACCAGCGAATTTCAATACAGGACGTATACACATCTTGTAGAGCGATGTTAATGTTTGAAAATGGCAACAGCTGACACATCTCTGCGATCTCCACAGCAAGTCGGCATCAATTGAAACTCCCAAATCAACATGTGATGTGCAAGATTCAATCGGATTTCCGTCCAAACAGTATATCATTTTGGGGTTGTTACTACCCAAAGGCATGACACTTTAGAGGTAACAGCCATTCCTCCGTCCACCTCTGAATGATGTTACAGTCTTCCTGAAAGGTATCCCGATTAGTGTTGTAGTTATAAAAACTTCATATCATCAGCATAGAATGCACTCTCAGATGATATCAAGCGAGGTAGATCACATACATAAACCAGAAAGAGCAGTGGTTCCAGGACAGAACCCTGAGCAACTCCACTACTCACAGATCTGAAGGAAGATCTCCGTGAACCGACTTCAACCGAATATATGCGATCCGGAAAGAAAATGCATGGGTCCACCGCGCAAAAGCATGGCTCCGGATTCCATAATGTTCCAACTTATAAAGTAGTCGTCTGATTGGCACCCTGTTGTCACGGTTTCAAAATTCCCGTTCCAGTTAGTACTTGCCAATCGAACTGGTGGCGTTGGTCGCAGTAGTTTACCAGCTTATCTCGTACGTTTCAATGAACGGTTGTCGTGGTCCTGTTCTATGTCTGTGACGTAGGTTGTCAATTACGTCGTTCTTCCCGGCATATTTGGTTGAAATTTTCTGAGTAATTAATCGCAATTTTGCGGATCTGAACAGGATTTTAACTGAAGTCCTGAGAGAAATCTTATCATGTTGGTTGGGTTCTTTCGTTGGTGAGATTTTTGCGCTTTAGCGGAGTGGCGTATTTGTTGGAGAAACGACGTGGAATTGGTGAGGTTAACCTATGTTTGTCACGAGGTAATTTTAGATTTTTGTTCGTATTTTTAGCATCATTCTGCTTCGAATTGAGAGTTATTATTGTACCGTTGCGAGATACCGCAGATTCTGAACTGTCTTTGAAGTCTTCGAGGCTGTTTGTCTGGGCTGATTTTGAATTACCGTCGAACTGCCGTGGGAGCTGTCTTTAGGGACCTCCACCAGATTTCGCCATCTAAGATACCACACCTGTCGTGCATTATTGTGAGAAATTGTACTACGTTGGCCTAGGAATATATTTGAGCCCAGTTTCCATCTACGAGACTGTGAGAATAATTATGGATTAAGGAACTATATCCTTTTGTACTTCAGTCAAGCCACGACCTAGACTGTTATAGAAGGTTAGTCTCAGAAATTTAGTTAAGATTGATTAGTATCCAAGAGGCCCAATTCAGTGAATACTGTTTAGTACATAAATCAGACTATCGAGAAGGTCGATTAGATATAAGTAAAGAGCTATTTGTAACGATTACCATCGAGGCTCTAAGAAATATACCTCGGGGTGATATTACTGTTTGTTTAGTAAGAGATAAAGCCTTATATCGAATATTCGGGCTGTGAAGTAAGAACTAGTTAGTGATCTACCTTCTGTAAGATATATCCTCGTTTGAGGACTTTGTGTATTTCATTTGGGCTCATTATATTATTAAATAATTGCTCTATATTCTTTCTACCAGCCACTACCTCCACTTGTGTGATCAGGCTCGTTTGGCATCCTAAGAGTGCGTTCGTTATTTTCTCTCTTTTGCGACCCTGATATCTTTAGTGTACTTTCCTCTTTTTTCTTCTTTGTATCATAATAAAAGAGAGTGGCGCCCTTTATAAGTAGTCTCAGCTCTAGAGCTAGCCGAGAGTGTACTTTGTGCTCTCTGGAGCCGAGTGGGTTTGGTGACACTGTCAAACGCACACGACAAATCTAAGTAAATTACATCGACAGGAGTTTTATCATCTAAAGCTGCAGTCCACGAACCAACGCTACTCAAAGATTTGTTAAAACAGATTTGCCAGACACAAAACCATTCTGTTCGGGAGGTATCACAGAACTGTCCAACAGAAACTTTTGCTAGTTCTGATGTAATCATCCTCTCTAAAATCTTGAGTACAGCAGATGTTGAACTGATGGGTCTGTAGTTTTAAGGACTATACTTATCGCCTTTTTTGAAAATCCGGGTGACGGAAGACTGCCTCCATACTTCCGATAATATACCAGATGACAGGGAACGCTCGTAGATCGTGGTCAATAGTGATGCTATCACAGATGTTCTTCCCAACCCCGTAAGTTGTTTGTTTTATAATATTCCTTGTTTCTGAAAAAACAGTTTTCAGGCACTTTTTTGAAAGGAATCCAATGGTGCCCTAGTTTTTAACCAAATTATAGGGTTTCGAAGCTATAACATAAACTTGTATTTTTTATGAACGACCATACAATTATATACATATTCATGTTTGAAATGATATTCTCTTTTCAAATAAATTTAAAAGTTGTTTCTTCTGTTTGAAAACATCTATTTTGAGGCGGGTTTCAAATTATTTTAGATTACGATGAAATATTTACGGACAATACTTGGCTTGGCAACCGGAGTCCTGTTCATTGGGCGGTAAGATCCCCTGATCTTACGCCTCTAGATTTTTACCTCTGGGGAAAAATACAAGAACTAGCATATAAACGATCTCCTCATTCCCCAGTAGCGTTAGAAGCAGCAGTGCGACATGCCTTTCGTTCAATACCTGCGATAGAATTGATTTTTGTAGTGACGCATGTAAATCGAAAGATGTTAGCATGAATAATCATTATCAATTATGTTTTGGTTTATTTGGAATTTCATTTGAATACACGTTGTCAATAGTTTAAAAATGTTGTTGCTATTTTATTTTTTTAATTAAATTCATGCGTTATTACGAAATCGTCATTAATCATCATTTTTAACAGCTGTTTCGAAAACCTATTTCATTTCGTATTTAGGGATGTCAATCAAGATTATGAAAATACATCAAAAATAATTCGAAAACAGTCACAAAATGTATATCAATATTCAAAGAGTAGTAACAACTATTATACACTGCTCAACCATTGATAGCGATCACTTACTTTTTCTAAATTTATTTCTGAAATATTCGCTCCAAGATTATTAATTTAGTCAGATATCAGAGTATTTGCAGTTGATAATATGGTTCACTTGAGAAAAGAATGAAGTTGGAGAGAAAAAAGACTTTATTAGGAACACTCAAAATTCTGTGTTTGAATAACATAAAAATTTTGTGATGAAACCACAAGAACGCTGAAGTTTCGGTTAAGCTAGTACCTAGTTGGTCTACCACGAGCTCGTCTCAAGCATTCTACCCTACGAGGCATACTTTCAATCAAACGATTTATAAAATTTTGGGGCAAATTCGTCCAAATATCCCGTAAAGCGTTAGAAAGGTTCTCCAGGTTATTGATCGGTTGTTCTAAGGTTGACAATTGTCTAGACATCTCAGACTAGACATGTTCGATGCAATTCATGTCTGGAGAGCGAGCTAGCCAGTCATCAATAGCATGAGTTTCTAGCGCTTCATTAACCAAACTACTACGGTGTGGACGGGCATTATCGTCAATTAAAATGAAATTCTCGCCCAAGGTAGCCGCAAACGGAACAATTATGGGTTCAATAATCATATCGTGATATCTCTGGCTGGTCATTGTGGTGTTCTGCAGAACAACCAACTTTGTGTGTTGGTTCAAACAAATGCATCCCCATACACAAATAGAACCTCCGCCAAAAGCTGTTGTGGGTATTATAAGCTGTTCTGCATACATTCGACCTCTTTCCCTCCAAGCAAGAATACGTCCATCGGAGTTGAACAAACGAAATCTATACTCATCCGTAAATAAACATCGGCTCCAATCTTCAACTGTCCAATTGCAGTGCTCCTCAGCCCATAGCCGTCGATGAACCCGGTGTTCCCTATTCAAACGGGGTTGTTGTACCCTCCTGTATGCTCTCTAACCACGAACATGTAGTCGTCGTCTTACAGTCTGGTTCGAAATTAGAACTCCTGTTGCAACTCTCAGTGATCTATTGAGCCGCGACGCCGGGTAAGTGGGATTTCTCCAAGCAATGAGGATCAAAAAAGACGATCTTGGGTAGCTGTTGTACTGCGCTGCCGACCTCCCCATGAACATAAGCTACTGAGTCGTTTTGGATGAACCTATTCAAGCCCGACTCACGACACTTTGCAGAAACATTCAACCGCCGGGACAATTCTCGCTGGAACAAACCTTCCTGTATCCACCGTATGATTTGGTCCAGTTGCACAGAGAGCCAAACGTCTTTTCGGCATGACTGATAACTGATATTGTTCTCATTTCTTCAATTATTTTCACCTTATGTGTTAGAACGAGAGAAAAAAATTTAGAAAGCACTGACGTGAGGTCAGTTGGCTTAAACGCTCTTGTAAACCACTTACAATTATTTAAATTTTGAAAAATCATATCTCCAGAACTATTAGCTTGTCGAAGTCGAGGAGTGGTATTTTTGTATACGTCTGATAAAACTGCACCATAAAAAATTTTTATTTGAACAGTGTCATTTGAAAAAAATTTCTTTTTGTTACTCGAACCTATTCGGCCGATTTGACCGAATAACGAACTTAGCCGAGATGTTTATACCTCAAACCTATTCTGAAAGTTTCAACTCTCTAACTTCATCCGTTCGAGAAGAGTTATCGTGTTCACGGAACGGACGGACGGACAGAATCGATTTTGACCACGGATTATTCATCAGTAGGTCCAAACAAAACGATTGATACCACTTTTTGCCCAAAAATTCGAAAGTCACAGACATTTGGGCAAATTGATAAGCACTCTGTTCAGGTGAACAAGAGCGCCAAAAATAGATTTAATTACAAGTACTACATTGCTTTTCACTCCACCTGTAACAGCCTACAGATAATAATCGATTTTGTGAACAAGAGCCGATGAAGTGAGGGAAAAATTTGATATAATCAACTCAAAACAGATATTCACGAGATAACTTGCAAATAAATACAAATGAAGAGAAGTTCATAAGTGATCCTAGCAATTGTTGATCAGTGTAAATATTGGAAAAGAAAATTTAATTTCAAACACGAATATGTAATAAAATACAGGGTGAACCACGACGAACTGCATCGATCGATATCTCAGAAACTGAATGTGGGAAAAATTTGAAATTTTGAGAACTTACCAGATGTCTTGGGACCTATAGAGCTAAAATATTTTAATCTATTGGGTACTTCCGGTTATACTGGAAATAGACCCTAAGTCGCTTATTTTAAATGGGATACCCTATATATTATTACATTTTAGGATTCTACTTAACATTCTAGGCAGATTTCATGTATCATGTCCTATCCCTAAGTCTGAGCGTTTTTGACATATTCAGGTGTTTATGTCAAAAATTACGATTACAAGCTCTAATTTAATTATCAATTGTTCTATAAGGAAGCCTTTTTACTTACTTTGGGTTAGATGCCTTGTTGAAAGGACCTACTTCAATAGATTTTGTATAATACTTGGACAAATAATCATACAGAGTGTTAAAAAAAGAACTAGAATGAGATTGAAAAAACTGACAAAACTCAATTTTTTTCAAATGGAAACCCCATTTTTATTATTTTGTAGCATTAATCATCAAAAATGAAGGTAACTTTGTATGAGGTTATCTATACCTAAAATTTGAAGTTTTCAGAAATATTGCCAATTCAATATTTTTCTATGGCGGTTTTGCATTTAATGTGTAAACAATTAGATCTAGGATAGCCACGTTTATATTCGACATTTCAAGTAGCATTTGAATCAGGCTTAAAAAAATTATTTAAGTGAATATTCAAATGGGTGTCCATGAACTTCTAAACATTTTCGCATCTCATCAGCATTGTTCATTTGTGGCTTTTTTCTTATTGATTGGGGGTCCAGATCTTCAAATGCTGTTCTAACACGTCTCATGCAGTCTTCCATGGTGGTCACTGATGTTTTATACGTTATTTTTCACTGTTCCCCATACATAAAAATCGAGCACTGATAGGTCCGAGGAAGCGAGGTGGCCAAAGATTTGGTCCATTGTTGGATATCCATCGATCGTAAAATAGGTTTTCCAGATAATTATTGACCAAATGGGCATTATGTGGAGGTGCTCCATCATGTTGGTAGAAAGGTTTTCGAAGTTCAGCCAGGGGCAAGTTGTCAAATAGTCAACTTCAAAATTCCGCAAGATGTTGAGGTATCGGTCTCCTATAAGTTGAAATATGTGTTTTATATTAGAACTATTCCAAAAGACCTAACTAACCATTCAAGTTCTCTTGATAAAATTACAAGCAAACAATGCTGTCATTTCTTACTGCACAATACACGTTAAATTGCCAGGATTCTTGAAAATCACTCCAATGATGGCAATTACGTCGATTAAAAACACCATTCTTTGTAAATTTGGCTTCGTCGGTTCAAATGATACTATCCAAAAAAAAAAAATCTTGTGAACGAAGTATTATGAATTCACAGAATTCCATTCTTCTTGGAAAATCAGTTTCATTCAAATGCTGCACTAATGAAATTGCATAGGGATGATATTTGTGTTTATGTAAAATTCTTAGAACTGACTATTGAGATAATCTGATTCTAATGCTACTTGCTTTGAAGATTTTGTTGGATATGCTTCAAAATATCCCAAAATTGCTATTTCAATATTTTCATTGTCAACAACTGTTTTCTTTTATATATTTTTGCCTTTACGGATCCAAGTATTATACAAAATCTATTGAAGTATGTCCTTTCAACAAGGCATCTAACCCAAAGTAAGTAAAAAGGGCTTCCTTATAGGAACAATTGATAATTAAATTAGGGCTTGCAATCTGTAATTTTTGACATAAAAACCTGAATATGTCAAAAACGCTCAGACTTAGGGATAGGACATGATACATGAAATCTGCCTAGAATGTTAAGTAGAATCCAAAAATGTAATAATATATAGGGTATCCCATTTAAAATAAGCGACTTAGGGTCAATTTCAGTATAACCGGAAGTGCCCAATAGATGAAAATATTTTAGCTCTATAGGTCCCAAGACATCTGGCAAGTAACCAAAATTTTAAATTTTTCCTACATTCAGTTTCTGAGATATCGATCGATGCAGTTCGTCGTGGTTCACCCTGTATAGGATGGTCCATAAGAAACAATATATGTTTAAGTATGTTATAGCATCAAATCCATATCTTTTAATGCAAAAACAGTAATGCTAATGAATTGCTTTAAAAAAAGTGTTTGAAAAATGTTTTCACAGAAAAAGAAATACTCAAAAAGCAAGTTACAGGGTTGGGTCAGAAATGCATAAAATTGAAAAACACCTTGTATCTTTCGAACAAATCAAGATATCAATGTATCGTTTTCTCACGAAAATTGACCTAGTTGCATGTAGACTAAACATTCTCTGACTCCTTCAGAAATAGGTGCTTTTGCCCAAATGTATTGTGACCACTTTGTACAAGGGGGTCAGAACCCGAAGCAATCACGCCATGATGACCAAAATAAACGACAAGACAAATCCCGCCCGTATTCTCCATGAACACTGAAGTAAAATCCCACAAAAGCCCAATTTTCGGGTTCATTTCATCAGGTCAGCTGATCCCGACAATTTAACGTGACCTCAAAGCATCTAGACAGCTCATTGGACAAGCACATACGTAGAAAAAAGTCACGTATACAAACTGGCGGCAGTTGCGTTGGCACGTTCCAGTTATTCATTTTCCGCTACCGAATATGGGTGGACAATAAGAAGAGATAAGCCGTCGGAAATTGTGATGTCCTTCTGCCAGGATCCAATTCGTAGCCGGAAATTGCACTTTGGGAAGGAGATGGAGGGAAATGGAATAAGTGGTCTAATAAGTTGGGAGCATATGAGAGATGAAAAATATTTTCATCAACAGCATAGTTAGTTGCGAGATAGGTAGGAAAGAGGGTTGCCTTTTATATTTTGGGATTATACAACAAAAAAAAATATTAATCGTCGAAAATCGCTTTATTGTTTTTCAAAATATTCCCCACTAAATTCCATAATAATATACAGGGTGGCCATTTGAAAACGAAACAGACGAGATTATAGACGAAATAATTTTTTCGATAGAAATGCTCGGACAGGTCGATTTCTGTTTCGAGGGGACAACTTAAGATGTAGGTTACGGACGCATACCACTTCAGCCCTTGCTACTACAACCCTCACCCCAAATTTTGAATAGGAAGATGGGGAAGAGTGATAACTCATTTGAAACGTATTTTTATACTGATTTTAGCACAGTAATTGTTTTTTCATTTTATGCCTCAGTTCTCGAAATATTCTTAACTAAGTATTTGAAATATACTCCATTCAAAGTTTATTTGTATCGCGGGTGGCCATGATTTAAGTTTCTTGGGTTGGCATCAGTGTTTCTTCGGATTTCGACGTTGCCGATGTCAAGCAGTTAAGCCAATTTTCACTTGTCATCTGTCACATTTGATTTTGAAGAGAATCAAAATATTTCAGAATTTTTTTCAAAATGCCTAAAGTAATAACTAAAGAACAAAGACTTAGCATCAAAAATGCTATCTTGCACTCAAATCTGCGCATAGTGGTCAGGAAGTTATGGACTCAACGATACAGCAAAGTGTATCAAACATTTTCAACGTAAGTGAGTATTAATTCAATCAGAGGAATTCTTAATGAAGACGACGATAAAGAGTTTCCTTCCATTGGTAGGCCCAAAAAAACACAAGAAGTAGACGATTTCATTTTTAGAAAAGACCTGCAACGACAAATTTGGAATTACAATTTGAAAAATGAACACTTTTCTATCGACACACTACTGACTTACGCTAAGGAACATTTGGATTATAAGGGAGAACGCACTTCATTATTCAATATTATTAAATCAATGGGTTATAAATATAAAAAGGTAAATGGACGCAAAATTTTATGTGAACAAAAACATGTCGTTGCAGCCAAAATTACTTTCCTGAGAAAATTTTTGCAATTTAAGTCGATGGATGAAAATATAAGATTCGTGTTTCTTGATGAAACTTGGATTTACCAAAATGGTTCATCTGTTCGTCGATGGACACACGAATCTGATATGAGAGGAAATCCATCAAAAATTAAATCTGAAGGTAAAAGATTCACTGTTTTGCATGCAGGAAGTAATTTTGGATTTTTGGAGGGTTGTGATTTCATTTTAGATTCGAAGAATAATGACCGTGACTATCACAAGACTATGACCAGTGAAATTTTTCAAAATTGGGTTATTAATCAACTAATTCCAGCTTTATCAAAGCTTGCTGGTAAATTTGTGATCATAATGGACAATGCACCATATCATTCAGTGCAGTTGGATAAGCCACCAACTAGTTCAAGCAAGAAAATTGATATGCAGAATTGGTTGGTGAATAACAAAATTGATTTCGATCGGAATTTAAATAAAAAACAACTTTGGAATTTAATATTACCATTTAGAACTGACCGACAGAGACGATACGTTATTGATGAACTTTTGAAAGAGCATGGACATGAAGTTCTTAGATTACCCCATACCATTGCCAATATAATCCTATTGAAATGGCATGGGCGTTTTGTAAAAACTTCTACAACAAGAACATAAATTCTCATCCTTACACAAGGGATAGAGTGTTCAATTTATGGACTCTGGCTCTTTCAAAATGTACACCTGAAATGTGGCAAAATTTTTATTTACATTGCGAACGACTTATTGAAGACGACTGGACGAAACATATGGGTAACCTACCTATAGATAATATTCCTCCATTTATTATTTCATTGGAGGAAAGTGATTCAGATCCAGAATTATCTGATGATGAGTCTGATTCGTTCACTGAAGTAATGGATGTGGAATAATGTCGAGAAGAACTCAAGTTGTCACTTCATTTAAGGATATAATTTGAAATGTATGTAAGTAAATTATTGTTACATGCTAATATACAGTTATTATTAGGAGGATATGCTACTCATTTTCATTTAGTAAAAGGAGCACAATCTGTTGGCATTAAAAGAAGATTTTTCTCCTACAGGTGGATAAGTTTGTTAAGAATCATCAATCGGATAGCTCAACCTGGACTAATAGGCCCTTCCCCCATACCGAGCTTCTTCACTAGTGCACCAATATGACACAGAGAGCCCACCAAAGGCCAAACTACAAGCACTACCAATTTATGAACATCTAATATCATTGGAATAACTTTTTTATACAATAAATACAATTAATAAATTATAAATGTAAAATTGGCAGGAAGACTTCGGTCGATAGCCATTTGATGATTTTTATTATCAATAAAGTTAATTTCTCTCTTCTCTTTCTTTCACAAAGATTTTTTCACTTTTCGAAAAATACTTATTGTGTAATTTGTAAAACCCTAATAATAATTTGACAAATTTCAATCATATGATATTTCATTTAAGTTTTCAAATATCTATTTTGATTTCAATAATGATTGGAAGTTATTTGATAATAGTAAAAGTCTACACATTGAATATTAATAATTGAATTATATCTAATTTGATTATGGTAGATCGTTATTCTTCATCGTTTTCAGATCATTGATGTTCTATCCTTATTTGTATAATTCAAGTTTATTGAAATTTATTTGTTAGAGAAATAAAAAGCATTTTCAATATTTTTTATTATATGTGAATAAGTATTGTATAATTTTTCGTAATTGTGCTTTATGCTTCCACTTCAGTCAAGTATGATCAATTCACAATCTCTACTGAATTGTTGACTAACTCAGTGATCAAGGGTTGAGTAAATGAAATTTATTCATCTCTCAGTTCTTATTTGAAAAAAAGGCAAACGAAGAAATGAACACATACATCACTTTCCATAGCGTTCAGTATTGTGAATGCTCCTGAATGTGTTTATGAATTCTTCAAAATATTCTGTTGTATACATAACATACCTGTAAGAGATATTATTCGGATTGAAAGAACTTTAGAAGTAATCAACATTTATTCGATTCTTTATGTTAAAAGCTATTATTTCAATTTTGAATATTGAGGATGTGATTAGAGCTGAGTATATCCCAGACCAACAAAACTATGAAACAATCACGATAAAAATATATATTGAATGGAAGAATTAACTCTTTTCGTCAGTGACTCAAAATGAAACCTTCATTTCACATAATCACCAAAGAGATTTGCAGAGAATACCTACTGAACGAAGCATGTATAGCTCTCATCGAGAAGATCACAATGAAGGTATTTTTATGAGGAAAAATAAGAGATTTGAAAAACTAAATGTGCCTACCATCACTTTTATGCATTGATCAACTAGAACATGTTCAGAATACAAGCTTGTATTGAATCTTATTTTGTTGATAATTAAATCGAAGTGTTTCATAGAAGTGAGATGCTCTGTTCCAATTCTGCATTCAAGAATATATACCATTCCCTTATTAGCTACATCTTCAGATTCAACATTACTTCTTTGTGATACCTTCCTTAATTCTTTTGAAATGTTGAACCAGCTTCCAAACGATTAAAGCAATGTCCTTTCGAATATCAAACAAATTCCAATCGGAAGTTTCATGTATCATGATGAACAGATTAATGTTCAAACTTCTTCAGATTCCCGAAAATCACTTAAAATATGTTCATCCCTGATGAACGGTAACTTAAATATTATAATTAATATTTTTGAGGTTATCATACAACATCCCAATCAAAATAAGAGCAGCTCCTTTAGAAATTTCTGCCATAATAATTTCAAACCTTTCAGAAACTCTTCCAAGGTTCAGAAGTAAATTGGCATTTTGAGTGAATCCAAGTTTACTAGGACCTTTATGTGATATAGACAACAGTGCGTAATAATCTGACAGGAAAATAGCGAACCCAACCTAACTTTTTAATATACAGAGTGAAATGTGTCAAACTTCCATGGCCAACCGAGTTACAAATAAACTTTGAATAGAGTATAGATTGTTTGAGCTATTACCATCATCTATTGTGGATGTAATGATTTCCGGCGTTTCGATAGACATCTTCTATCTTTATCAAGGAGAAAAGTAAGAAAACTTCTTGAAAATTATCAATTTTCAAAAAGTCAATATCGACAGAAGTCATGAAAGAAAATGAACGATGCTATATACTCATCTGTGATATGATGATCTTTTTTAAGTTGGATCGAACCTTCGGCGTCCTTGTTTGGATAACATCATCTTTTCCAAATAATTCTCCAATTCATATGTTAATAATAAACAATAAACTTCTTTATTGCTCACAAATATTCTTTGTTTTATTGAACTTTCAAACACATACTTGAGAAATTTACAAAATAGTTTATAAGTTGGGGAAGAAAAAGGAAATGCTGAATATATATTTTGAAATAATAAATATGCTAGGGCTACTGAGAGGATTTTCAACGAACGACATCCAGATGAAAATATCTGTCATTCATTTGTCACTCAGTTGTACATTCATTTGACGTAAAACATAATCGAATTCGTACAGTTACAGATGAATATAATCAAGTCATCGTATTTTTGATTATTTATTGTTATTTTTTAGACGACCTTGGAGCACAAATTGTGACATATTGTATTGTTCACCTTCTCAACATTTCAACACACATCTTCTGTCGTTTTCAAGGTAAAAATGTGCTTTTAAAAAAGTTGCAAATTCGGAAAATTTTTACTGATAGGTGTAGTATAAACACTGAATCAGATAAACAGGAGCAACGACCAGAAATTGAGACAATCTCAAGGCCGTCACTCTACTAGCATTTTTAAGTGAAGGGATAGAAAATATAGTGAAATAATATTTCAAACAAATTGGTATGTTGCGAAATCTTACAAGAAATGTCGATTCAATATCGATTTGATTTTTTTTCTGTGCATTAACTTATGGCACAATTCCATTTGCTAATATTTTGCGTGTAAAATGTCATATAAAGTTCAAATTGTGCAAGGATTTATACGTCGCAGAAAATGACTGGAATTAACACGCATTGCGTGAATTACAGATGTTAAATAGAATTACCGCAAACTACATGTTATGTGGAAAACAAAAACTACAATGAATAAATTTTACTATGTCATAAATGTAACGTGATAAAAATTTGCATTCACCTTACGATAAAACATTCGAAAATCAATAATCTCGTGAAAGAATGATTAAAATCCTTGAATAATGGAGATGTGTTTTTTCAATTCCTGAATTACGAAATCTCATTGAAATAGAGGTGTCCCTGAATTGAAGGTGCTTCTGATATTTTTCAGTTTTGACTGAGAAGTATTCGAACAGGAATTATGAAACCCGGTAGATTGGACGCTACCAACATTACGAGGGTTGCCTCTTATAATAGGTTGTCAAATATCTCCTTCCTTTTTGATCTTTATTCAATGCTTTATAAAAAGTGTTACAGTGATACAGTGGTTTTTTGGTGCAGAAGATTTTGGAGGTGATTTCATATGAATTTGATGCCCTAAATTCAAATATGCTATTAGTTTTTGCCTGTCAGCTCGAATTTTTAAGACATTTTTGTGCATTATACATTACACTTTTAAAAGAAAAATCATGGTTTAAAGAAATAATTAATTAAGGAATTTTTATTATATCACACAGATATTATTCATTATACAGAGGTGAGTCTTTGACC